>OX421435.1:14132843-14412843 GCA_949126915.1 Musotima nitidalis | reverse complement strand
AAAATAACAATAATTAACAACTGCAATAAAGACACAAAAATTTACAGGCTTAGGCTTTATATGAACCTTTCTGCGTGAATGGCACTCTAGACGATCCGACCCTGCCATTAAAATATTTAGCTGAAGCTTAAATGTTGACAAGGCTTGCAAGATGAAATTCTTGAAGTTTTAGAGTGTCTGTGGAGCTGGAGAAGGTGCAGACTGCTCCCGCAACTGCTTTTCAAACTCTTCCATCCGTGTGATCCGTGAATAAAAAAAGTATAGTCATTTCTTCCATATTTTTGTGAATAAGTGCAGATTTATTCATAGTGAGAGTTTTATGAAACTTATTTGCCAAATGGTGAGAGATAATGTCCACAAATATAAATTTTAAATAATTAAATTTCTCTTTACTAAATTTCAAGTGTGTTGACTGTTTCTACACCTACCTCTATTGCCCAAGTTGCTAGGTTTTTTTTATTTGTAAAGTTTGTTAATTTTTATGTAGATTGGACTTCTTGGCGGGAAAAGAAAGCTGTCTGCAGTTTTGTTTTATTTTCTGAAATTTGTGATATTTCTAACATTAATGTGTAATAACGGTGGATTATTAACCGTTAAGTGTTTGTGCACGTATGTGCGTATGTTTGATTTACCAACACTCATGTATATGAGTGTTGGTAAATCAAACAAAGCAGGGCAACATCACTTTTCAAATTCTCTCTAGGAGTCCATGTGAGATCTCAGTATAGTCCCACATCTTTACTGAGGACTCTAGGGGCTTAGGGGAGGGTATCTCATTTACCATTTATCATCTTTATCACCACTCATTCTCATTTACTATGAATTATTTATGTATTATTAATATATCACTTACTTGACACTGGCTAAATGTGCTAGACGCACGAAACCATTATTTAAAAGAAAGAAAAGAATGTAGATGGTAATGAATGACAGTTGTTGATTGGCTAAATGTGCTAGACGCACGAAGCCATTATTTAAAACAAAGAAGTAGAAGACAGTTGTTGATTACCTTAGTGATGTCCGCACTGAATAGTTCAGGGTTCGTACTAACATTTATCTCAGTGGGACTTGACGTGATACGTGTTGGGGGGCTCAAGATATATTAGCCATTGACAGATGTAACCATGAAACCATCTTATTATTGATACCACCGCGTTACTTTAAACGCCATAGAAAGCCAATTTATATAGACGAAGAAAACTATTCATGTTTCCTAATGCATGTGTTAAATATAAGGCTCTAGTTATTTATATATTAAATAATAGGACCAATAAACACTATAAAATGCTGTAAGCAGGTGAACATAAGAATTTGTCACGATAGGTGGCAGCAGCAGTATACTTTCTAGTTGAATACTATCGGTCGCGACAGACTTCGTCCTGTTAAAAAGATTTCCAATTTGTTCCTATGTATTTTATAGACGGGGCAAAAAATTCTCCTCTCGTATTTTTTTTTTTTTTTTTTTTTTTTTTATTCTATTCAGGATACAAACAGTCATTACACATAAAAGTTAATTTTAAACATAATTTGCTTAATACAAGACCTACAGATCCCTAAATTATATTATTTCCGAGTGGAAAGCGGTCTGAAAACTCGGGCGCATATTACGCTGAAATTGCAAAAAACTATGGGAACGAGTGAGTGAGAACCCCGTGACTTGACGTGAGCTCAGTTTAGCGGTGCAGGAGGCCACGCTCCTCGTTTCCACTCGGAAATGTGAAAATGTGAATTTTATCTATTACCTAATACAGAGTGAAAAGTGCTTATTTTATGGAATACACAAGAGATTACGTATTTTGCAAAACATAATGGAACACAAAGGTAAGTTTTTGCCCCAATTAAAAATTGCCCCAAAACAAACAATTGTTGCAAAAATAAAAGAATGGGAGTTAAAATATGTACAGTAAAGTCAATTGAAATATAAACAAATAAATTATAACTAAATATTGCTATAGCTACTACTTTTTACAAATAAAAATTAGAACAATTTCCACCTAACTGCTTAGCATTAATCATTAATTGTGTGCTAGTTCAAGGTCACAGAAACAAATTACACATTCAAAATTAAAAAGGAATATTCAGTAAGCCAGGCATGAAGTTACCCAACCAACAAAGTCGTTTATTCTAAATTTCATTTCCAAAAGTGAATCTGTGTTACACAGAAATCTTATTTGTCAGATTCTCTCGATTGTTTAGTTCCGACTTAGGATTTCAGTAACCTCCCGCCTAAACTTACTTAATGAAGTATTAAAAACATCAACATCCAGGATTTTTTTGTTATACAAAGTGCAAGCCCTCTTTATAAACATATTTCTTCCAAAACAAGTTCTACTCACTTCAACAGTAAACATATCTTTAGTACGGTTAGTTCTTTCATGTCTACGGGGTACACGAAACGGCACGCTTTTCAATAGTGAGGGGGTATCCACTGTACTATTCAATATTTTAAACAAATATATAGCATCGGCGCGATCTCGGCGATCACTCAGTGAAATGAAATTGTGATTTTTCATTGACAATTCGTAGTTTTCGTACACATTGCCTGTTCGATACTCCAGTGACTTTATCAGTTTTTTTTGCAATCTTTCCAATTTATTTTGGTGCACCCTTTGATAAGGGTTCCAGACAACACTAGCAAATTCCAAACGGCTACGCACGTAACTATTAAATAGCAATTTGTAAACACTAGTTCCTTTAAATGGTTTAGCTACACGCAAGATAAAACCCAGGAGTTTAAAAGACTTTTCAACAATATTGTCGATATGCGGAACAAAAGTCATTTTTGAATCCAAGATCACACCTAGGTCTCTAATTTGATTTACGCGCGTTAGTTCGGATCCGCAGAGCTTATAGTTGTATAATGTTTGATTCTTTTATCTTGTAAATGTTATAGTAAAACACTTAGCAGGATTCAGAAACAGACTGTTATTGGTACAATATCCTATAAATCTAGTCAGATCCGCTTGAAGTGACGCGGCATCACTTTCATTGCGTATAACTTTGAATATTTTTGCGTCGTCTGCATAAAGCAGCACATTAGAATTAAATATCGATTTGGGCAAATCGTTGACATACAGAATAAATAATAGAGGGCCTAGGTGAGAGCCCTGTGGCACTCCTGAAGGGATGTTCCTGTATTCAGATCTGAAACCACTCAAAACAACTGCCTGGCTACGATTTCTGATATAAGAGGCTAACCAACGATACAGATCGCCATGAATCCCAAGCCGCCAAAGCTTACGCAGTAGTGTATCATGACAAATTTTGTCAAAACATTTAGAGAAGTCGGTGTATATTGCATCTACCTGACCACCTCCATCCATAGCCTCCAATACCTCTTGAGTTAGCGACAGCAAGTTGCTCTCGACACCGCGCCCCCTACAAAAACCATGCTGGCTCGGAGTGATCACTCGATGTGCGGCCCTACGTAACTGGTCACAGACAATCTTTTCTTGTATTTTACCAAAATGACAGAGTTTCGATATAGGACGATAGTTCTCAATATTATCTCTTGCCCCACATTTAGGTATAGGTGTCACCCATGCATGCTTCCAAACATCCGGTACAATACCCGACCCAAAGGAAGTTTTATACAGCAGGGTCAATGGGACTGCTAATGCATCTGCACATTTTTTTATTAGTACCGGATGTATCCCATCTGGTCCTGCGCTTTTATCAATATTGATTCTTTTTAAATAATTACATATCGAGCTCTGTGTAATATCAATTGAGCCTATATCTAAGGGCGAACACAAAGTATCCAATTCAGATGGTACAGAGATTTCTGTGTCGGATTTTTCAAAAACTGAGAAAAAGTGATCGTTGAATAAATTGCAAATCTTCTGCCCATCACACGTAGAAGCACCCTTATATGTCATAGTGGGTGGTGTACCCTTATCCGCCCTGATTGCCTTTACATAAGACCAAAAATACTTTGGATTAGATTTAATTTTATTTTCTGCAAATTGTACATACTCTTTATGACATTGAATTTCCATATTCTTTGCTCTTTTTCTAAGTATTTTGTAACTTTTATAGTCTAATGGGTTGCTATACGTCTTCCATATTTTGTGATATTTCTTTTTTTCTTTTAAAAGCTTTTTTAAGGGTTTAGTATACCACACGGGTACCGAATGGGAACTCGTAATCTGTTTACGAGGCACAAATTTAGTCATAATCCCATACAGTACATCGTAAAATCTTGTGACCTTTTCATCCATGTTCAATGATCCAAAAAGTTCGCTCCAACTAATTTTGTTTAACTCATTGTTAATAGCGAAAAAGTCCGCCGCATAAAAGTTATATGTGTAAGATGGAGTAGGCTTGACGAGATACAAATACTCCACTTCAACACGAAGCTCAAGAGATTTATGGTGTGAATCTTCAGATGTTAACGGCCAATGGCAACTGGTAACTGTACAGGAATCATTGTTACTCAATATTAAGTCGAGGATCCTATTGTTTGCATTTGGAACACCATTATATTGCCTTAATTCTGTGAAGGATAGAAAATCCCTCAGCTGATTGACAGTATAGTTTCCGCTTGAAGATAATGACTTACAATGAGATTCAGAATCAATCCAAACTGCGCCCGAAACATTAAAATCGCCCGTTATCAAAAATAAGTCATTTGGTCTATCATTAACCAATATGCCAGTAACATCAAAAAATGCATCCATTGTCTCGCGGTAGCCGGGGCCGTGCGGAACGTAAACACTGGCGATATTCATGAATCTATTATTATGTTTATTTAATGGCACAGATAGCCAGACGCAGTCAGAGCAGGCTCGTGGAGGGATCGGCCAATCGCGACGCACCGGCCGAAGGTCCGCTCGCACCGCGATGAGAACCCCACCACCGCGCCTCGACCCGCTATCAACCTCCGATCGGTCGCAACGAAAAACAACATATCTATCATCAAAAAAATTCCCTATCGCAAAAATCGGAGGTTAACCAACTCTCTGTTATGCTAATAAAATCGTAGTCAGACAGCAGCACGTGAGACAAGAAATGATGCGACTTTGTTCGTAGGCCCCTTACATTTTGGTAATAACCAAATAATTTCCTAACTGGTGCATTCATTTTTAAATACAAGTTTAATACTTGAAATTACACAAGAATTTCGTAGACATGATTGAACTTCCCCATTAACTTTATCATCAAACAATAATTTAGATTTTAAATAAAAATGGTTTATCATGATAAGATACTTGCAAAGAGTTGATATAAGAAAAATATATATAATGTATAGCATTACATAGAACATACAATCATTTATTTTGTTATAATAACATACTTTCTTAAAATTCATGCTAAAAAATACATTAAAAATAATAACATTGTGAATTGTCTTGAATGGCTTGATATAAATTAAATAATAGTGTAAGGTTTTAACGTGTATTAAAATAAATTTGTGTAAATTATTTGCAGTTGTAGTTAACCTCTTGGTAAACAGAATGGCCATTACAGTCACATGCGTTTTTGCACGATTGTTACAGTTGATAAGGTGCACATAATATGTAATACAAATAAGCATTCTGTTTAGAAGTAACCCTGATATAAATTGCTTGCTATAAGATCTTTTTTCAAATTTTATGTAAAATGTAGTAAATAGGTTATGGAAAGGGTGCATTAAAAGTAAAACAAATGTGTTTTGTGCTATGTAAATCAATACGATTCTGTGACAAATTATACTCTGACGTCATTTCAGTGCGTGTAGCACCGATTCAGACGTAATAGCAGTAACCTTGGACTTATCATTTTTTCGCATCAATATTTTGCAATCCCTTACCCAAAGAAACGAGTAACCTAACTCTGCTTTTCTCTGCCTAGCCTGTTTTAATAATAGCTTGTTGTGGGGGGTGAGATGGTCGGAGATGTAGATATTGAGCGCCGGTCCCGGAAGGCCTATATCAGCAGTGGTGAGGCCACGACGCGCGCGTACCGCCGCCAGCAGCTTGTCCTTGGCGAAGCGTCGAGTGAACTTTACTATGATGGCAGGAGGGCGCGGGTTGGCGGCCGAGTCGGTCGTCTCAAACCGTCGCACGCGCACAACTCCGTCTACGTCGCTCTCGTCCAGGGTGAGGCCCACTTTGCTGCATATGTTGTGCAGCAGGGTAGGGAGACTTTCGCCACTCTTAATAGGGACACCAGAAATCTCGACGTTGTTTAGCCGAGACAACTGGTCCTGCCTCTCGTGGGTGAGCTGCAATTCTGCTATTTTTTGTTTGGCTCCTTCCAGCTCTGACTGAACTCTTGCCATCGCGCCCAGTCGGTTTTCAGTAACAGTTAATCTATCCTCCATGTTACTGACGCGAGACTCCATTTCCACAAACTGTATTTGGAAACTATGTATCCCGGCATTTACATTTCGTAATTCTTCCTTTATCGCAGTAAAGTCATATCTCAGCGCTTTTATTTCCTTCAACACCTCCAGCATGTTCGGATCCGTAACACTTTGCTGTGCGGGTTCGGTATCAAGTCTAATGGAGGTAGGTGTGACGTCGTCCGAGCCAAGGTCGTCGCAGGACATATCAGGGTCGCCATGCATCGCCGTGCCGAGTCCTGATGGTGCAGCCACTGGTTCGAACTGCCTCCTGGCAGGTGTGTCATCATTTTTTATCCGCCTGGCCGAAGTGTTGCACGAGGAACAATGCCACATATTCTTCACTGCGTTATAAGTAACTAACGGCATGTTAACGCATTTGTAGTGATAGTATCCCCTACAAACAGCGCAGGCCAATAATTCTGGTCGAGTTACTCGGATCTTACACGCAACGCAATTCATTTTTCTATTCAATTAGATATTTGATTTGTGTAAATAAACGTTACGTTTTAATTCGTTTGAGCAGGTAAACGAAATACGACAAGCGGTTTTGTTACTTAACACAATCAACATAAGGTTTAGATTTGCGGGCAGCGAACAGCTGTTCGATCAGCTGACAAACAAGTAGGGTACTGTGTGTTAGCGTTGATTCACTTACGGTTAGTGGTTATTACAATCCGTGAGAAATCCTGGGTTCACTTGTAATATTTAGTCACTTTATAACTTGTCACAATATTATATATTATATTTTTCCAATAATTCACAGCTTATACACTATAATTATTTTTTTATCATCGGAGCTCACAAGAAAGTTAAGTAACTAGGTAATGTTCGATTACCCTCTATTGAGAGAGAACAAGTTTATCTTTACAAGGTTATGAAAAGTCTAGTCGACACTCCATTTCTCTTAGAAAGAATTGGTCTGAGGTGCCCCCGGTCAAGTTCGCGTCTTTAATGTTTATTTAGTCTACCCTCTACGAGAACTTAGTATACTGGCAATACGTTTTTGTTTAGATCTTGTAATGAATATAATATAAAGTTCACGTCTTGATATGTTCAATCTTTGGAAAAATTGATTGATGATTATGTATTGTATTCTAAGATAAGCATAGATAAGTAATTATATTGTATGTTTCCCAAATAATAAATAAAATGAGAATCATAATTATTAACAAAAATCAGTTTTATTATAATTGTTGTGCTTAGCTTTGATAACCTGGCGCAGACAAACAAATCTGATGGTTTTCCAACACGGGAACAGGCAATATACAATTGACCATCTGAGAAACATGGGATTTCCAGATTAATACCACAAACACTTAATGATTGCCCCTCGGACTTGTTTATGGTCCTATGACTAGTAATTACCTATGTAAAGCAGCCAAACTGGACACTGTAGTCGTTTAAACTCAAAGAGATTTAATATAGTAATAGAGCGGCTATTAGAGACTATTCCATACAAAAAAAAATTTGAGCTGGCGCGGAAGTAGCGCTATCTAACGTTGAAAAGCAAAACAGCATATTAAAAACAATTAGAATAAGTTTTACCTACTCCACGGTAGGCGTCGCTCTGCAGTAGGGATGTTCCGTTTAGAATTCAACGTATCGATAATTTTGAAGAAGGTTAACCAAAATCGGTATAAAAAACATAAAACATGAATAAGCAAGTGACAATTAGAGTAGTACCTATATAAAAATTCCGGTGTTTTCAATGATTCTTATTATTTATTTAGTAAAAGTGTTAACTTATTACATTCAACACTACTAATTAAAAAACAATGTGAATTAACATAAGTACCTAGATAGTACCTATTGACAACACTTATTTTTGAAATAAACCCACCCCGCGAATACTAATCATAAGTAAGGCTTTTTATACAATCCCGTAGACCAGAAACGAGTTTACTTGAAAGCAATATCTAACATTGTTGTGTGATTGGATTTACAAATCAATTCGTGAGAATGATCAGGTAAAATGTTTCACTTTAACAGCCAGTAGTCAACGTTTCGATAAACATAGACAGCGAAGTCAAAAAGCAAGATTTTGAAAAACTAGCTTTTGGCTTATAAGATGTTTATCAAAATGTTTAAAACATTAGTTATAGAATATTTCGTTGCAGTCTATCATTTTACCTTATTATCCCCATGATATGTGTACGGGTTACCGCACAGTAAATAAAATGACAATGACCCGCTAATTTAGGTCACTTAGAAACAACTTTATTGGTATTTACGCACACATTTAACCAACATTATTTTCATTGCATTTTAATAAATCAGTAATAGAACGACTTTCATTGGGTTTTTTTCGTACTTTAACCTTCCCTAATCTCGCTCTCATCTCATCTTATAAACTGTAACACACTACAATATGATTTATGACTCCAATTTAACAACCTATTAGATATTGCTCGAAGTGTACTCTTATGTGAGTCGATTCTGGTGTCCGGAAGTGTATTTTGGTCTTGACAATCAATCTTGTTAATAGTATTACCTACCAATAGAAAATAATGAAATAAGATATTTAAGCTTAATTTAAATCAACAATGCTTAAGTACCTTGAAATAAAATGAGTTTTGTCAACTTTTGTCTTTTAGAACTTTGCAATAAATCTAAGTTTAATATTAGCATATGTTTCTATTACAGATCTTATTAAATACAGTCTGTGATTGAACATCGCAGGGCTCTCAAATGAATGAATGATTAACCCCTCAAAAACATTCGTATTAAAAAATACTTTTAATACTTTAGATTCTTTAATATGTTTTGTCAATAAACAATTATAATAAACTCCCTGAATTAATAAAACAGAAACCTGTAACGCTACATTTGTGAACATAATCAAAGAAATATTAGTAAATAAGGCCTACTACGACATAAAAAACTATATCAATGACAAGACATTAAAAAAATAAGTATAAGTTAAAGTTATAATAAATTTATTTAAATATGTGATATGACAATTTTAAATAAATAATGTAAAAATATAAATAAAAAAATTACCTTCTGTGAAACGTTTTGGAGTGCAATAAACATTGATTTGAAAGTTTTACTATTACAGTATATAACAGTCCCCCAACGCAATGATTATTGAATCGGAATATTACTACTTACCTATATTAAACTTATACTTACAATTTTAAAATATTATCTATTACATTAATCGATGAATAAAACGACATCACTTGAACATCACTTAATCATCTACTTCGGCATCGACAAGTGTAGCGAGATTCTAAAAATAGTGCTTTTGCTTTTTACCGCTAGAGGTCGGGAAAGGACATAGGTAATGTTCTAGAACAAATTATTGGAAATTATTATGTAGTCTGATTATTGAGTAAATATAAAAAATACTTACGAAAATAAACTGTAATCACGTTCAGCCATTTTACCATAACGGGATTTGCAATATCGCAATACGCAATTTGGCATATTTTCTATAGAATTTGTCAAATCTGTTCACGCACATACACGACTACACTCGAGGGCGCATAAAATCAAACTGAGCGACTTGTTACCACTTGGTAATAAGTTTTGGATTACAGTTTTGATCTCAATGTCCTGTCTATAGTAATAGTTAAATGTTTTTGTTTAAACTCAAATGGCAAATCATTCATATTTGTAACGTGTATCAGTTGACAAAAGCGAGGTAACAGAAAATTTAAGAAAAACTACATTTGTACACCGGCATATCGACATCGACAGTTTACTGTTGTTTTTTTTTTTGAATTCTACATTACTTTGAGTCAAATCCTTTAAGCCGTACCAATGGTTTATGTATGTCATAGGGTAATTAAAAATAATAAAACACTTTTGGTAACGCGGTTTGTGATTGACTGATGTAATGACGTGAAAACTGATGCATTCTATGTCGTGTGCCAAAAGTAAAACAAAAGAAACGCTAGTTTCAGAACGCAACATTAAACCGCTCCAACGATGTATTCTGTGCTCCAACGCACACACGCACACTGTTTTGATAGATATGAATTTTAACGTTAGGAACACACCTACAGACAACAGTGGGTGCTTGGAATTTAATATGAACTTTATATAATAGCAATAAAGCTCAAATTGTCTACATTTTAATTAGAAAACGTTTGTATAGGAAATTCGTAATTATCTTTGTCGCATCTTTGAACTTCAACGAACATAAAAAAAAAGAATTGGCCAAATTTGTCCATCCTTTGTTGAGTTATGCGCTCACCAACAAATTTTACGATTCATTTTATATTATAGATTTCGGTAATTATTGTGCTACAGTTAATTAAGTCCTTTGAAACTCTTTTTAAATCACTTGAGGAGTTATCACAAACATTCACCTACCGAAGTTACTTAGAACATTTATTAATAAATCGAACATAAACTTTTTCCTGAATAGGATCGGAGGATAGTTATGCCAACGTTTTGAAATATCAAACATAATCTTTAATATACATTTATTACTTATCTTCTCATCAATATCTAGGAATCCTTTTAAAAACCATTTCTAAATATGCCTCTGCCTACCCCTTCGGGGAAACAGGCGTGAATTTATGTATGTATGTAGAAAACTCATTGCTCTTTAACTAGAAAACTGCTGTTATTACCCCCCTACCCAGAAACAATCAGCCATCATCAATGGAAGATCTCAGGTCTGATAGTATTCTGCATTCTGTTACTGAGATTTTAGAGAAAGTTATTTGTAACCAAAACCAGTTCACAGAGTATCATGAGAGAGATGATGACACTAAGAACATACTATCTATAAGCAGACAGCGTTCCGCGGGGCTCGCTGCAGCCGCGGCTCTGGCCGACAGGACGATTTGTTATGTAAGGCTTTCAATTTTAACGACTTCATATTATATTAATACGGTGCCAATTGAGTCAACAGATCCGAAAAAACATTTTTTACTTGTATTTCGGTAATATAAGCACGACCTAAACTAATTTGTATTTATAAGCTGATTTTTTGTTACAAAATATTAAATATGTTAAAAATATAAATATCTTATTGACAATGATGTTTAGATATGGCATTTTGGCAATACGGATTTTTACGGTGGTCTGCTTTCGGTTGTTACTCGCCGCTCGCCACTCGCACAGTAAAAGGAAGGAGGGATAAGATGCTGTAAAAGGGGGTACCTTGGCCACCGGAGAGGGGAAAGGAGTGCTGTACCAGGGGTCGCCCTGGCCACGTGGCCACCAGCAGGAAGGGGTGGGACTGTACCGGGGTGTAGTGTTTGTATGTATTTTCTATTATAGAGCCATACCAATTACAGCAGTGAGTTGTCGTAGGTAGTTTCCATCGCCACCTTGGACATCTACTATATAAAAATGAGTCGGGTTTTCCTTCCTGACGCTATAACTTCAGAAAGCGCGAACCGATTTTCACGGTTTTGCATTCGTTGGAAAGAAAATTCAGGAAAAATTTGAACAGACAAGCGGAAAAATCTTTTTTTACATACAGCGCCATCTCTGATACATAGGATGTACTACAAACCAATATTTTAGGTAGATGCAACCGGTGCGTGATACATTGTTGGACAGCTACTCATTGTTCTCTGCTCAGTTAATTTCATGTGACAAACCGGTAATGTGTTCACTGTGAAATTGTAAAATAAAAATAAAAATATTAAGTTATTCGTTTCCTAACATTTCAATTGGAAACCATAAAATCAATCACGTGTATTGTGCAAATATTTATTCAATTTCAACAGCAGCAAATGCCTTTAAGGTGGTGAGTTGAACTGTGTAAATTATGTGGTTTGTGCATTTTTAGGTTAAATTCGCCACTTCGTCCATAGCCCAAAATGCCTAGAGGAAGACGTGCGAACATCGGCATTTACAGTGTATTTACAGAACTTAAGCAAAGAAAGACAAAATATAACAAGAGAAAATGCCCGATTGAGACAACGCGTGAGCACACGAAGATCATTGGCATCATACAATCGCTTGGCATGCCAATATGATCCCACTGCGAACTACAATGATGATGAAAATTTAGATATTGGACCAATGACGGCTATATGCCGATATTGCAATGCGCTTAAGTTCAAAAGAGAAACGGCTGGATTGTGCTGCGCAAGTGGAAAAGTTAAACTGGATCCATTACTTAGACCACCACATGTTCGATGGAAGTGATCCCGATGCCAGCCATTTTCTTCAACACATCCTTGAATACAATAACTGCTTTCGCATGACTTCCTTTGGAGCTAATATCATTCGAGAAGGCGGCTCCATTCCGACTTGCAAGTAAGAAGATACAACACACTTAACCAATCACTCACCCCAACACAATGAATTGCAACACATAAATTGTTCATCTTTTAATCACCAAACGAAATGTTACATAAAACGAAGCCATCTGGTGGCGAAACGGAGTTCGCCTGGTTTGCTAGTTTAATATAAGATTCTTTATGTACAAAATATTCCACACCTAGTGATGTGATGTATGTACTCGGGGGAAACTTGGATATAATAGCAGTCACATATTTTACAATTCATTTCTTGAAGGTGATCAATAAATAAGCATTCACTTTAAACAGTTTATTGTAAAAAATAGTATTTAATACATACACAACTATAATGTTACATTTCTTTATAGTTATACCCATACTTTCTCCAGTATAGTCGTTATTTCCTTAATATTAACAATTACGTTCTTTAAAACAGTCTTGCAACTAAATCTACTTACACCTAGTCTGAGAATGATGGCACAGCAGAACTTCCAGTTATGTTATATCACCGTCAACGTGTCAATACATATTATATATAATTATTGGCACCTTCACATGTTGAATTATTGAAACGACTACGCACTCCGTCTAATTGTCCATATACTTTGTCATAAATAGAGGTGGCTATATTGCACAAATATATGGCGGAGCTTGTATCGCGTTCAGTTGGATGGCGAGGCAGAGGCGGCGGGTTTGACGGCGGGCGTGGCGCCGAGCTCCTCGACGTCCCGCAGCACGTCGTCGGGCTCGAGGCGCGGGTAGGAGGGCAGCGCCAGCACGCCGCACGTGTTGGAGGGCGCGTGCAGCCGCACGAAGCCGCCGTCGCCCCAGGCCGCCGACCACGAGTTCTTCACCACCCAGTGCGGCTCGCCGCGCTCCTCGCCCCAGCCCACAGCCAGCACCGCGTGTTTCAGCTTCGGCAGCTCTTTGGCACTGAAACGGGAACGAGCAAACCGTATTGCAATCTGCAACCAACTCGATCGAAGTCAAACTCGTCCTAGAATTATAATTTCTTTTTGCTGTTTACATTTTTAATTAACCCAACCCAAGAAAGTATGTTTAATTTGAATGATCACTTATTTTAATTCTGTCTAGAAAAGAAAATCTATATATTACAAAAGTTTGTTTCGAGAAGCGTTATACATAACCTAAACACAGTGAGTAAGCATAAACTAGTTGTACCTGCCACTAGGCTCCAAAAAATTTACAAATATATTAAAGGTCAATGTGTGCGATTCTATAATAAAATACCAAGCAATATACAGCAATTAAGCCTAAATAAATTTAAATTAACAATAAAACGCAAGCTGTCTTTAAAGGAATACTATTCTATCAAATACTATATGGCTGATAAAAATGCTTGGGATTAAACTGCCGTTTCATACAAGCTATTCTAATATGAATGCCTTAAAACATGAAATTGTTGGTGTTATATTATGTTGCAGTGTATAGCGTCACAGACAAATAAAGATTGTAGCTAACCAATCGATAATTTAAAAGAGCATAGCCTGTGAGTTTCTTGCCAGTTCTTCTTACAGAGCGGTGGCTCGGAACTGGCACTTAGATTCACTGACACTTAAATATTTTTTGTTTTTTTAAATTGTTTGGTTGCAAGTGAATCTAAGCTTCGTGATTTTAGTATAATTATATTTTATTTGTTTTTGCTATTTTTTTATAATTTTGACGTTTTCATGTAATAGTTTATGAAATAAAAAGTATTTGATTTGAGATGATGAGCGCCCAACTCGTGATCGGGCGGGAGAGGTCGTTAAGATCGTGAAAGAGAACACAGAAATGACTGCGGCGGACTGACCAGCGATCGTCGTAGAACACTCCGGACTTGTACGTCTGGAAACTCTTGAGGTTGGCGTCGATGATGACCACGCTGGGCGCGTGCCGCCGGATCGCCACCTGGCAGACACACAGATTTGATTACCTTTTTAAACTTGTCACTTTTATTAGATACTACAAAACAAGCAAACTTCTTAACAAAAAACAGTAACACTAGGAAGTAATGGCTACCTTGAGGGCCGGCACGCTGAACTTCGTCACGTTGACGTGCGCGGTGATCTGCGTGACAGGCTTCACGCGTTTGTCTTGGCACTGGAGAACCTGGAAACCATTATTATTTAAATATACAGAACCAATTGCTTAAGTTGCTCCAGACAATCAAACAATCATATTTCTAGAGTGTAATCTACAACGTCACTAATAGTTGCAAAAACAAAACCTAAGTGACGTGATAGATTCCGGGTGAATATAAAATCACTGGTAAGAATTACAGAGAGTTTATTAGACGAGAACAATGAAAGAGAGCTAAAGACTGTGTGATTGGTACGATAATTGTTAAAACACTAAGTACAAATAGATGAATAAAAGGAAATTAAAATTACGCCACGAATTAGAATATGCGAGTCGGGTCAAAATGCTGACACGCGTAATAGTTACTTGGTGTACGTTCAAAGATCGTACTCCGGAAGCTACAAATAAATAGTTCTAAAAGTTAATTAGCAAGCGAGGCTGTCCACAAACCTTTGCTAGATATGGTATGTACTCCTTCCTCGCGGCGATGCCTCGGTCCTGGATGTAGTCGTAGGCGTGGCTAGGCCACGTGCCCTTGCATCCTCGGCCTCCGTATCTAGAGCACGCTTTTCTATTAGTTCCTTGAGTATTAAGATTGGGTGATAATCAAGAAAAATTAAATTCACATTAGCAATTGCTATTTCCAATGCGATAACAGCCGAAGAGCCCTGCCACCTTGTTAAGTGTATGCTGTTGAGTTGGAAATTATTGTTGCCGTGATTTAAGTACATTTTTTTTCATTGACATAGCAATAAAAATTGACTCTAATTCTAAGTAATTATCGGTAGTCATCTCGTGTGGTACATTCGAAATTGTAGAAGAGGAGCGCAAGTTGGTAGTAAGTAAAGGAGAGAGAGTACGCACGGTTGCGAGCAGTCGACGAGGTTCTGTTCGCTGAGCTCGAGCAGCGCGCGCGTGCGGCGGAACAGCGCGCCCTCCACCGCGCCCGTCACCGCGAACGCCCAGCACGACGAGCAGTCGCCCTGGTCTGCAACCACACAACAGAACACATCACAACAACAACACAACAACAACACAACACATCACAACAACAACACAACACATCAAAACAACAACACAACACATGTAAAACCTTTTGGTGCAGCCGTTTATGCTCGAGTTCGATCGAGCAGACTTTAGCCTGTGCTTTACTTGGCCATTCACAATTTGAAAACTTGGCCCATAGGGGGGACTGACGCAAATTCAAAAATATCTAAAAGTACTCAGCTTTGAAATCACCTTCTGACTGTCTCATAGTCCTCATGTATGTATAATTAACGAGGCAGATAAGATTATCTACGTCTGTCGTAACGTTCAGTTACCCTTTGTGTGTTCCCCAGTGTGTTCAGATCGACAAGTATAATGAGAAAAAGTGAGCGATAGTTACATTTGACGGGCGAGACCCCTCCGCGCTCCCTCCAGTCAAAAGCGTCCGGCAGCTCGTCGGCGATCTCCCGCAGACGGGAGCGCTGGTGCGGGAAGGCCTCGGCCGGGAAGTGTTCCAGGTCGTGCTCCACGCCGCGCAGCACGGCCAGCTCGGCGTCGAGGCGGTCCCCCAGGAAGTTGAGGCCGGCGCTGAACGACGCGCCCACGCGCCCCGCCGCGCCCACGAACCGCGTCGTCTGCGTCACCAGGTTCTTTCGGATCGCCTCCTCGGTCGAGTCCGCGTACTTGCGGTCGAAGTCTTTTGCGTACCTGAAATAAAATACCTCATTTTAATCCTCGAACTTTAAAGATCGGTAGGATCGAGAGCTCCGTCCCGGATGATGAGTCGACTCACTTGTCAAAGAGGCTGTCGTATCGCGGGTCGCGCTGCATCATGATGAACTCCCGAAGCGGCTCCACCTTCGCCGGGTCATCCGTCTGCTCCACCGAACCGCACGACCGCTCTAAAATAAGAAAGTATGTCGATTGAAATAAATATAACTATATTAAATCTATCATAAAAGAGTGATAACCAGAAAAGGTTCTTTCCAATCAAAATCGAAACTTTCGAAGGATTGCATATTTACAATAAGATAATAATAGTAAACCCATGTATCGATGAGATATCAGGAACATAGTCTACTTTTTAGGGTAGTTCATAATGATCAGAAAATTAAATTGACGAATCTCTCATAGGAGTTAGTCGCAAGTAGACGTTTGGATATTTATGGTGAGTCATACTTGCATGTCATGATGTCATCGGTGATGATATTGAAGTGGACGTACCAATGTCGAGGGAATAGAGCGCGGGGTCGGGGCGCGCGGCGCGCACCTCCAGGTAGCGGTGCACGTGGCCGTCGCACGCCGCGCCCAGCACCGAGCTGTCCACCTTCACCGAGTACCTGCCGCACACACGCACACGCACACGTTGAAACACGCGCATCACACACCCTCCGCTGAGCTCCTTCATTCGCGACCCTCACTCACATGTAAGGCACCACGGAGTTGTCACTTTCCCGCGCCAGGATCATCTCGTGCCGATAGGAGAGCGTCTCCCCCCGCGCGCCGCCCCCGCCGCCCGCCGTGACGCGCCATCGCTCCATCATCGTGTCGTCCATCAGCACGTAATCTGAAACCACAGGCATTGGTTCTCTTATGCTGTCCTATTCAGGAGTAGCCCACCTTTAAATGCAACGACCATTGTTTGTTATCTCATGTTTTTGACAATAAACTAAGCCGGGGTCATCTCTGGGAGAAGCTTTAACCAGTATTGTCACATTTGGAGTAATTATGGTAATAGAAATTAGTTTTCGATGTGCATACCGTGGAATGTAAACTGCGTCATGTCGGGCAGGACGAGGGGGGCGCGGTCTTCGGCGGAGGCGGGCCTCTCGGGCATCACCGTGCAGCGGCGCACGTCCGTTGCACCAGTTTTATCGATAATCACCTGTAAATTTATTTTAAATTTGTCCTGTTTTTCTCGGATTTTAATTTCGGCGCACCGACTGAATTGAAAATCGGCGCACAACTGACTTTTTAAAGCGAAATTATCGCTTGCTTCATGACTCGAAAAGTTCGTTAAGCCGTTGGTCCGGGCTGTCATGCACATCTATGGCAGTCGTGTTTAGGTATTCAGTGCCTTCTAATGCCCAAACAACTGTTAACCATTGAATGATGTTTCCCTCAGGGTTGCGAAAGTGAGATCGCAAAATCTCCGTGTAGTTATAGAATTTTAACCAACATCTGACTAGGACTATGGGGCAGTCATGCTAGGGTAATGAACGGTCCAGAGTGATGAGGTGTGTACTGAATTGTAATACTGAACACTCACGGCGAGGCGGCGCACGCGGGCGGCCCGCAGCGCGCGCACCGTGGTGGCGGCGCCCTCGTTCAGCTCCAGGCGCGCGTCGCCCGTCGTCGGGTCCCACCTGCGGCCGGCAACACGCACGTACTTATTGGGTTTTAGAAGATGATTCTTTTGCCATTTTTAACAGTTTCTTTACGATCAGATGTAGAAACGACACGCCATATCAGAAGTCTGACCCATCGCTCGAGAGCGCTATTTGTATAAACTCACCATGCCATATACTGCTCAGTATAGTCAGCTCGGGGGACGGTGAGGCTGCCGCGTATCAGCAGCGGGCGGTCGAAGATGGGCGTGGGGGGCTGCTGCGGGGGGGGCGACGGGGGGGAGCGCGGCGCGGGGGGCGGCGGCGGGGGCGGGGACAGGCGCCGGCTGCGCACCAGCACGGGGGGCTGCTCCGGCGCCTGGGGCTTCTGCGTCCGGAACGCCTCCAACAACCCCGCAGAGCTCACTGGAACGACACGACGCGTTAACTAATACTGACGAGCTCTTCGACCGCTTTATAGAACAGCATTAAATCTCACCTCACGGTATGTTTAGAAAGACTTACCTTTGTTCATTTGCGGTGGAACTGCAATACTGGGATCCTCGTAAGAGTGGGGCTGAGGTACGAAGAGGTTGACTGCAGGTTGCCTCTGAGGCTGCCGCGAAAATTCAGGATCCTCGTCGACTGGCCCCGGTTCGGGGCGGCGCGGCCGGTACTCCTCGGGTGGCGGCCGTCGGGGCTCCTCGTACGCCGGCCGGCGGTCCTCGTACTGTTGCCGGGGAGCCTGCGGTCGCGATCCTCTGTTGCTAGCGTAGGAGTCTGAGCTGTCTTCTTTGAATTCATACTTCTCCAGCCTGCCTCGGTTCGCAGAACAATCTAAAACAATTAGGGACGTATAACTAGAAGGCAAATTCAAAATTATGTACTTCATTTGACTGATATTAAATTACCTTGACCACTGATAGGAATCGGAATCGGCAGCACCAGCACCGGCACGGAGGAAGAACTGCCGCCGTCGCGACCTGCCACACACAAATACGATTATTAATTGTCTAAACCAATGGCTATAAATAGTTAAAACATGCGACAATAGTGATGATATAATGCCGCCGTATTGTTCGGGTTGGGGGATTGTTTAAAAGCATCACCGCGGCTTCGGAGCATAACGAGCTCAAGAACGAACATGGAAGGTTTCAAGTCACACCCTCTTTTGCTCCACTCACAGCTGGAGGTTGTCATTTGATAATGTTCCATCCTAAAAAGGAGATGATACTGTAAAGTCTCACCGTGGACGGGGATGTCGACCCGCACGGCGGTGCGCGGCCAGTCGTCGGCGCTGAACTCCGACTGCACGTGGTCTGCAACCAAACACATCGGCGTCAAATGCACTCTTCCGTTCTTTCCCCATCTCATTAAACCTTATAATAAACATATTGTAGTCCCAAATTGACGTATCCCTTCGTTAACTTAACGTTAAAACAATACTGCTCGATTTCTACTTCAATGCTTGCTATCTCTAAGTAAACATAACATTCGCATTTCAATGGTGGCTCAAAGATTAATAGCGATGAGTTTAATTATTACAACTTTAACAACACATAGAATCTATTTTATCAACAAAAATACATACATATAATCATGTCTTTTTCTGTTGTGTCTTAGTGTATTCTATCGGAACTACTGCGGAGAACGAAATAATGAAAGAACACGTAAACGCCCTAAAGAACTTTAGATCTAATCCTCTTCCTCCCAATTTCGTCCCGTCCTACACGACGCGACGTGCTGCTCGTAGGAACCACTCTGATACTGTACTTACTAATAGCACACACACCAAAAAAATTGGGAAGACGTTTTGCGACTTTGGAATATAATTTTAGGATTTTTACCAATTCCTAAAGTTTCTCGTTTATTAGACTACCATCAAATGGGATGAGGTTATTTCGACATTGTGAAAACCTCTCAACGGATAAATCTTACTTTTAACGACATTCATCCATCGATCCATAGATGAGCCGGCGGCACTGCGCGAGCCTCTGGCGATCGGTCTCGCCGCGACGGGAGCCTCCGGGCTCCCCGGGGCGGGGCCGGAGCTCAGGGCGGGGGCGGCTCCGGGGCTGGCTGCAGGCGTGACGAGCGTGCGTCGTGCCAGACGAGCCACTTTACGCTGCGGGCGCGGCGCACTCGCTGGAGCCGCCTCATGCTGCGCCGAGACCTGACCTAAATCTGAAATTACACAATAAGGCTTTGATGATGACAAGATCTCACGGCTTTATTCATTTTATTTGAGGGGCTTACAGCTAGTACTACTATATAATTATAAAAAACATAACTCCTAGAGGCCAATAACAAGCCTCCACAGATAACTAACTTTAGTTCAGTCATCACCAGAAGGACTGCATCACTGCACCTTAGAATATGTGACAGGCAACATTAATTCCGAATTATGTGTCCAGCGTATTGAACTGAATCTGTACTGATCCATTAATCCATCTGTACATTGGACTTGGCGTCAGCGGCGAGTCGGCCCAGTTGAAACATCCTCGTGCAGCGTCGACACCTCACACCGACGTTACACTTCTTTATACCTTTATAATAGGTTGGGGAAAAAGTCTTTTCGTATTTTTGTATGAAAAGTCAAGACATTTTTTTCAAAGTTTATTTACATTTATTTACAATATATATGTACCGTTTTGTTGAATAACTTTCTGCCATTTTGTGGGCAGAGACATTATCCCGTTACTGTAGAAACTTTGGGACTTCTGATCAAAAAAACGGGACAAATAGTTTTGGCAGTCCTCTTTTGAGGTCAACCTTACAGAACCTAAAGAATTCTGCAGAGACCGAAACAGGTGAAAATCTGAAGGCGCAAGGTCAGGGCTATATGGTGGATGCACTAGGACCTCCCAGTCGAACTCTCTTAATTTTTGCTGAGTGGCTAAAGATGTGTGTGGTCTAGCGTTATCGTGATGAAAGACCACACCCTTCCTGTTGATCAATTCCGGCCGTTTTCTCTCGACTGCTTCCTTTAATCTCATCAGTTGCTGGCAGTAAAGATCAGAATCGATGGTTTTGCCGGGCGGTAAAAGCTCATAACAAACAATGCCCTTCCAATCCCACCATACACACAGCATCACCTTATTTCGTGTTAGGCCAGGTTTGGCCACAGTCTGTGAAGCCTGGCCAACTTTCGACCACGACCTTTTTCGCACGTTCTTGTCGTACGTGATCCACTTTTCATCGCCAGTTATCAATCTCTTCAAAAACGGCTCGGTTTCATTACGTCTCAATAATGAATCGCAAATGAGTACACGGTTCATTAAGTTTCTTTGAGTGAGCTCGTGTGGCACCCAAATATCGAGCTTTTTTGTATAACCAGCTTTCTTCAAATGGGTCAAAACTGTTTTGTGGTCAATTCCCAGTTCTTCAGCTACATCGTAACTACTAATATGCCGATCTTGCTCCACTCTTTCAAAAATGGCGTCCATTTTATTCGTAACAGGGCGACCAGAGCGAGGTGCATCTTTAACATCAAAATTTCCGGACTGAAAACGTTTGAACCAAATTTGTGCTACTCTTACTGACACTGCATCAGGTCCATAAACATCACAAATTTTTTTCACTGCTTGAGTTGCATTTTTGCCTTTTTTATAATAAAATTTTAAAATGTATCGAATTTCTTCATTAGATTCACTCATTTTAACGGAGAGAAAAACAAATGAAAAATAGCGGGAAACAACTTCTTTTTATTTTTTTCTTTTCTTTATAATGGAACCTTTTTAATGTTACCAAAACCAGCCAGACACAAATAGTACAGTCAAAAAAATTTTATAATAAGTTTATACCTACGTTATGCGAAAAGACTTTTTCCCCGACCTAATATGTGGACATAACATGTAAATTATATATAAACCTAACAATTATCTGCAATAAATAGGTATCAGCCGTCCGTGTTGGGTCTCTTTCCTCTCTCTACATCTCCTACTGTCGGCCGGGGCTACACCCCGGTACAGTCCCTACTCTTCCTGCTGGTGGCCAGGGTATCCTCTGGGATAGCACTCCCTTCCCTTCCTGCTGGTTGCCAGTGCAACCCGAAAGCAGACCGCCATTAGTTAAATACGCCAGAAAACCTCAAACACGCCTACCACTTAAGTCTTTAAACTTGATGCTGCTTTCCTGAAGTTTGTAAGAGGACCCTCGTCACTCTTTTACAGAAGCCATTATATAGTATCCCTAAGGTGATACCGGTAAATTATAGACCGATTACTATACTCAGAGTGTTCTCTAAGATATTTGAAAAAAACACTAACGGCCGAATAATATTCCCAGATAAATTGTTTGGGCTTCACGCATTTACAAAGGATGTTATCACCCTGTCAGCTGTTTTTTGGAAACTTCGACAATGGCCATAAAATACGCGAGAGTCTCCACCTTGGCGTGGTGAGGGGGCTGAGTACCTCCCGGTAGGGCGGAGGCCGGGAAAAGGTAGCACCCAGAGGTGGGCGACTCATCTCACACAAATATTATAGTCAATGAAAACCAAACTAATTTTTGTTAATCGATTCACATGATTAACAATAAAGCGATTGTTTACTTTTAAATGCTTACATATTATTATGATTTATTTAATATTATTTTATTCACAACCAGGGGACGGTTCTGTATCGGAGATTTTTTTGGCCCGACTATAAAATAGGGAAGGGGGGGCATGATGGGGTAGCTAAGGGAAATAACAAAAAAACAGCAAAATCACTATGTTTATTAGTCTCATTAATATATGGCACGTTATGTCATTAATCTAACTAAAATTTGGTACAGTCTTTGGAGAATCAACTATCACATTTTTAGAAACAAAAAATGCCTCTTTACTAATCTTTTTGACAGGACGAAGTCTGTCGGGTCTTCTAGTTAAATAAATAATTAACTGTACGTATGTATGTCACTCAACTCCTAAAAGGCTAGACTGGGAAATTGTGGGTATTCAGAAATACGCTATTAAATGTAAATAATGTTTACTAACTTTTTAGACAACGATGCTGTTTACAATCGTTGGTGATTCGCATGATTCTAAGATCACGTTTTAATTAAAGTAAAGTAAAGTAAAGTAAAAAATTTTTTATTTCATAAACTATTATACATAGTACTTGAAAACGTCATGATCACAAATGAAAAAAAAAACAATCGAAATAATATTACACTAAATCACGAAGCTTAGATTCACTTACATGCAACAAAACAATTTAAAAATTAGAAATAATTAAGTGTAAGTGAATCTAAGTGCCAGTTCCGAGCCACCGCTCTGTAAGAAGAACTGGCAAGAAACTCACAGGCTATGCTCTTTTAAATATGTCCATTAGTTTGGTACTAGAATTACAATCTTCATTTGTCTGTGAAGCTATACAATGCAATATAACATAACCTTAACAATATTTATGTTTTCAAGTCATTCATATTAGAATAGCCTGTATGAAACGGCAGTTTAATCCCAAGCATTTTTATCTGCCATATAGTCTTTAATAGAATAATATCCCTTTGAAGACAGCTTGTGTTTTATTGTTAATTTAAATTTATTTAGGCTCAATTGCTGTATGTTGCTTGGGATTTTATTGTAGAATCGCACACATTGACCTTTAAAAGATTTGTTTATCTTTTGGAGCCTAGTGGCAGGTACAACTAATTTATGCTTATTCCTTGTGTTTAGGTTATGTACACAGCTTTTCTTACTAAATTGATCAGTATTCTTATGTACATAAACCAGGTTATCATAAATGAATTGACCAGCCACTGTTAAAATACCAATTTCTTTAAACTTTTCCCTTAGTGAATGTCCACACGGGAGATTATAAATTGCTCGAATAGCCCTCTTCTGCAGCACAAAGATTGTTTGAATGTCTGCGGCACAACCCCACAGAAGAATACCATAGGACATAACACTATGGAAATAGCTATGATAAACTAGCCTAGCTGTTACAACGTCTGTTAATTGGCGAATTTTCTTTACCGCGAATGCTGCAGAGCTAAGTCTACTCGACAATTCACCAATATGTGGGCCCCACTGTAGCTTAGAGTCTAAAGTAATCCCTAAAAACTTGGTAGTATCCACAAGGGTCAACTCATCCTCCTTTACCATAATAGTAGAGTTTGCCTGTCTGACGTTAGGCGTCACGAATTTAATACATTTCGTTTTAGCCCCATTTAATAGCAAATTGTTAACGTCAAACCAGTGCACCACCTTCGAGATTGCACTGTTTACTTCGTCTAAATTCTGATTTCGTTTTAACTTAAACAATAATGATGTATCATCAGCAAACAAAACTATCTCGTGGTTTTCTTTAACAAAATATGGCAAATCATTCATATAAATCAAAAACAAAAACGGACCGAGAATCGAGCCCTGCGGTACCCCCATTTTTACAACAGACCCCTGAGATCGCTTTCCATTAACCTCAACCCTTTGAATCCTATTACTTAGATATGAAGTGAGAAGATCCAATGCGGAGTTTCTTATTCCGTAATATTCTAATTTTTTTATCAATGCTTCATGAGGAACACAGTCAAAAGCTTTGGACAGATCGCAAAAAATACCTAAAGCGTCCAAAGAATTATCCCAAGCATCAAATATATGTTTTAAAAGCTCAACACCTGCATCGGTTGTAGAGCGACCCTTAGTGAATCCAAATTGTTTTGAATGCATTAATCCATTTTTATTGAAAAATATTAACATCTGGTTGTAAACAAGTTTTTCAAAAATTTTACTAAATGTAGGCAGCACTGAGATAGGTCGAAAATTTGTTGGGTCTGTTGTACTGCCCGATTTATATAATGGAATGATTTTACTTTCTTTCATTAGATCGGGAAATTTGCCGCAATCTACACATTTATTAAATATTAGAGCCAAACTGTGCGCCACCAAAACAATGATAGGCTTGGTAACTACTATGGAATTGCCCCAGAGGTCTGCAGCTTTCTTAACACTAAGAGTATTGAATGTCTTAATTATATCCATAGATGTAACATGACTAAACGTAAAATCTACTGTACATATACTCACGTTATCTTTCAAAATAGACTCCGCTAAAGTGGGCGAACAATTTAAATCTTTTGTGATAGACACTGGAATATTAGTAAAAAAGTTTTCGAAAGCATTGGCTACATCTAAGTCAGATGTAAGAGTTTTTTTATCAATGTTAAGTTTAAACTCAGTATTATAATTTTTACTTTTTCCCGTTTCACTATTAATAATATTCCAGGTCATTTTAATCTTATCATCACAATTTTTTATTTTAGAGCTTAAATAATAAGACTTGGCCGTATGACATGCTTTTCTAAATATTTTAGAATATTTTCTTACATAATTATAAAATTGTTCACTGTTGTTTAATTTTTTCTCATCATACAGTTCATACAGCCTCTTTCTACATTTATGTAGCCCAGGAGTAGCCCATTCACTAAAGGTAGCTTTATTATTTACCTTAACCGTTCTGGGAGTAAATATTGATTTAAATGTGTTAGAAAAGCTGCTGAAAAAATCATTATATAAAAAATTTGGGTCACAGCTTTCATCTATAAAAGGTAAACTATAGCATAATAATTTACTGTTAAACCTCTCAAAACGATTATTGGTTTTTGGTACAAATGTAATAGTTTTTTTAGCTACAGTTTCATTTTTACAAATAAAAGACATTTGTTGTCCGCAATGATCTGAATCTAATTGATTAATAATTTTTTTATTGTTATCACTTAGCATAATATTTGTAAAAATGTTATCTAAGCAAGTAGCAGAAGTAGCAGTAATTCTTGTTGGCTCCAGAAACAAATTAACCAAATTATGAGATTTAAAAAGTGCCTTTAATCTTGTACATGGACTGGAACACTCTAATAAATTAACATTAAAATCTCCACACACAATAACTTTTTTATTACTTTTACAAAATTTTCCTAAGGCTTTATCCATAATACCTTCAAATAAATCATATGAAGCTGAAGGAGGTCTGTACACACTCAATACAATAAACTGCTGCATTTCTATACAGGCCATTTCTATAATACGTTCAACAGAGAGATTGACTATATCATGGCGCTCCTTGAATTTAAACTGTTTATTTACTATAATTAATGATCCGCCATGTATAGCACCACTCCTGCAAAACGAACTACCTAACAGGTGACTGTTGAAATTGAACATGAGCTGGTTACAATTTAGCCAATGTTCAGTAATACACAAAATATCAATATGATTATCGCTCATGAACAATTCAATTTCCAGTTCCTTGCCAATATTCCTCTAATGTTTTGGTGAATCAGGTTGATAACATCATTTTGTTTCTGCTTTGTGTACTTTTTATTGCCAGAAAAACAGTTCTCTTTTGTCTTAACACCTAGTTTAAATTGTCAAATAATGAATTATTTATGTCGGAGTGCTCAATAGAAGCAGATTGTACCAAATTCTTGGTATTAATGTCAATTAAATATAATAGTGACAAAACTATTTGTCGTTTAAAATAATTGGAAAGGTAAAACCTACCTTTGGTCAATAAATAATTATTTCTAACAATACTGTTAGTGTCAATTATTCTACATTTATTACTATAGGTACATAGGTTGTACAAAGATAAATTTAGTATGTATCTTCGGTCATTTTCGGACTTTGACAAATGCTGAGAATAGGGAAAAATGAACATAATAATTTCTTTCACTTTAAGTGAGTTCAAAGCTTCATAAAATTGTATTAAATCACTTTTGTTCACTGTTCCCCTATTTCCAATAAGAATTAGCAGTGTTGCCTGTGAATGTATATTACTGTCCATTAAAATTTGTTTAGAAATATTTTTAAGACTACTATAAGGCAAACAATTGCTGATTGCACTATGTCCCTTTAGGTATGAGTTTAACAGTGAGCCCATGCCATGTCCTACCTCATCGCAGTACATGATAATACTAGGTTTAATTAAAAAGATCTCTTTCAAAACTGCCTGTTTTGAGTCCATACGGAGATCGAGGCGATCATCGGTCTTAATTCAATGATAGGTGAACAATAACAAAACGTCTGGTCGTCTTTTTTTAGTATTTGACTAACGTGCGTAATAACGTGCGTAACGCCCGCGAAATAGAGTCGCTCCGTTCCGTGGTTGCGTCACGTCGCTCAATCCAACAATTTGTGTGCCACATTCCGTCCACGGCACTCTGCGGAAAGGTCAATGTCAGCAGGTGTCCGCCGCTCCCGACCATCTTCTTCGTCGTCATTACTTTTGACAAGACGCCTTTAATCATGCTATATTGAATTGCAACATTTACAATGCCTGCAGGCCCGCCCCAACCTGATACCTGTTCCGTTATACAAGTACTTAGGTAACGTATCCTAGCCATCGATATGTTGTTGGTTTGTCCGCTCCTCCTCCGTGCGTCGTTATTCTAAAGTGCTCCGGGTTGTGACCTCTAGGAAACAACGGCCTACAGACGTATCGGGCTGCCTCCTCGATGTCTCTATTCGTTCATTTTGCCAGTTGTTATAAGCTTTATACACCAGAAAATGCAACCGAAATATTTAAGAAATCTAAATGCAGTGTGGTTTCTTTTCCTTTCAGAGCGTGATCGCCACTACATTATAACAATACAGCTCGAAAACAAGACTTGGGGTAACAATGACATCAGATTTGCAATTTGGGGAACATAGCACTAAAGACTGTAAAATAATATAGGAACCTGGGGCTGGTTCTTGAATGAAAACACTTGGCTTCACAAACACGGAACATAGCGAAGATATATTGTGGACAGTATTGTAGTGTAGATATGTGGACAGTATTGTAGTGTAGATATGTGGACCTGTTTCAAATTATTGAGCTTTTTCGTTCGTTTCTTCCGATTCAATTTCTTATTTGTTGTATTCATTTAAATAAGAGACCAGCATATAGGGTAAAGAATTGATAACAGCTATCTTCCTAGTGCAGAATTTCAAACGGATTTTCAGAAGTACATGTTGTGTAGGTATTGTTTAAATAATTATTTTGCTTTACCTCTGAAAGAAGCTTAACGTTGGATCGTTTTCATTTAACAGCCATTTATTAGGATAGATTAAATATTGACGTGCTTCAACTTTTCACTTATCGTGTACCGTACAACGGATATACACATGTTTGTACTAAACACACCCTATCATCCAGAGAAAATACTATATATAGAATGTCCTAGAATTGAGTGTCAAGCTAAAATTCAGAGATAAAACACTTCGTGGGGTATCCGAATCACCCTTATGTATACCCAGAATAACAATAAACAATAGTAACTATAAACAATCGCAGAATTTATTCTGCGATTGTTTATAGTTTTTGATAATGGTCATAAAAAAATTCTGAATTTGTGAGAATGTTAGACCTGAATTACAATTTTTTTTAAATGAAGTGACAATAGTAGTACTCTAAAACCATTTGAACTTTCAGAGTACCGAGCGTACAACATGGAAAACAGCTGTCAAACCGTACCAGTTCATAAAATTAAAGTAGACACTTTGTAGTGTTGATTATATATTTTACTAATCGCATTCGAAAGTAAAATTAAATGATCATAATTATCTCAGCCCAATTGATGTAATTACTGACTTTCTAATTAATAAATGTGAGTAGTACTCCATTAGCTAAAGCTTTGGCTTCAATGCCCCACTTGGCCCTACATGGCCCCACTTGGCCCTACAGAACCGGCCGGCCCGCTTCGCCGCGTTATGCAACGACGCATTACAACTTTGATAACAGTAATGACGTTAATGTGAGGAAGGTCCCACTAATGAGCCGTTTGATGTGGCCGACGGACGGGGGGGAGGGGGAGCACGACAAGGACTCATAATGTGGTTTACTCGCATTCCGTTCAAATTTCCTAACCAATCATCTAACGACCGCATGAAATATTTGAACACTTTTTTGCTCGTAACTTCGCTGGTGGTCGGAAACGATCACCGGAGTGAAGCTTATGGTTAGCATTATGAGTGAACGTTAATGGCGTTTAGTCAGTAAAAGTCTGACACACCCTTCCGCTTTATCCACAGCCAATCAACAATCATCCTAAAAAACAAAGACACTACACAGCTGCCTTCGCCCACTAGCACCGCAGAGGAAGCCCGCACTCAATGGGGGGCTGAGACGGTGACGATGATTAATAATAAGTTGCAAACAGGCATCAGGCCTACGCAGTACCCGGCGTTGCAGAAACATAGCACAGTGCGTCCAGAGAGCGAAACCGCAGAATAGAACGAACGACTGCCACCGGCTTAATGTGCTTTCCGAGGCTCGCAACAAGCGATAGTAAAAATCATAATGCACACAGAACTGGAAATAAAATGGGTTGAACTAACTCGGACCTGACCTTGACCTTTTTAGTGGTTTTCAATATATTCACATTGTGATTATTTATGATTCGCGATTTGACAAATTTAATTAATTCTCATATTAAAGCGCATTTATATTCAACGCGAAATTACTATAATGCTTATGACAATAAACCAAACGCCGTGGTTTAGTGTCCAATTTCATAATATTGTTTCGCATCATTTGTGATCCTCTCCGCGACGCCCAGTTTTATTTTAACTCCTTATTTTTTTAAATTATTGTTTTGTTATGGCTTGCTTGTCCTTTGCTTAGATGTACCTAATGTGTTTGTCATATAAGTTGTAAGTTTTTATTTTGAGGGCTATGTTTCTTTTTTTCCATTTTAATAGTAGTTTTTTTGTTTAATTGATTGTTATATTACTTTTTCTTTTACGCCACTCTGTCTCAAAAGGGCGTTGCAGGAACATCAGCGCTGCTGTATTATTAGATGCAGCTTACGCTGATGTATCGCCCTTTTGACAGGTAAATCTATGTTGTTGTTATAATTATTGTTATTTTTTTAAATTTCTGTTTTGTTTTTTGAGTTATGTTATTTTGTCAATAAAAAATATTCTTATTCATATTTAATACTAGAGTCTCGCCTATTTCTCGAATATTTTTCGCATATCGTTAGTGAAAGGCGTGCTGCGCGGGCCCCATAGTCACTGGGATCAGGGAGGGCAATAAAGCCCATATTGCCGTTACTTCTTTTGAAAAAAAAGGGATCAGAAGTTCACTCAAGCAATAATATACTTAACAACAAAAAAGCTTCAGAGATACTCTCTAAATGGTAACTGCCGCTAACACTGAGAAGAAAAACACGTTATACGAGTTGAAATGGGTAAACTTGGCATTGATAAATTCATCAAACAGATGCATTCATACAGGTCAACCTAATAAAAGCGTGCTAAGAACGTATAACATGTGTAAGACCATTTACGACCAATTACTAAATAGCTTCAAAGATTGGTCATATCACACTATCATTGCGCAACTAGAACTATTGGTAAGGCGGTCTTCTCAATTGCAGGCGTGTTTATTAAAAGGGATTGACGGGGTATTACAGATTATTATATTTGATTTGAGTTTACTAGCTGACATTCACTTTTTGTTTATATATTCATCTGATATAGATGTTTAATAATGTGCTTCAGTAATGAATAGACTTGTATATCAATAAATTATGTTTGAATATTGTATGTAACTGAATCTTAAACTTAGGTAGCTTTAAGATTACAATTTGTATGAAAAGCAAATAAATATATTTTGTGTTAAATACAGAACATAGATCGCAATTAATCTGTTCAGGATTTGAAATTCGTATTTCTACTGTTGATATTATAAAGAGTTTTGATGTTGCAGTGTCAGAAGAAACTTCTGCAACCCACAAAACAATAGAACTAGTATAAAATATGTTTCAAAATATTCTAGTCAATAGATTTACAAAACCTACACGAATTAGATTTCCAAAAGTTAAATGAGTTTCGTAATCGGCGCGTTGCCACACTCTATCAGCTTCGACCTTTTACATATTCAATTAATTGTCTGTATTTAGTGTTTAGACTCCAACTCGTCGTTATTGGGGCTACAAAAACCTTAACATAACTTGAAATGGTTTTCTGTTGCTATTATTGCGTTTTAGTAATAAAAATACTCTTACAATGACACCAATTATTTAGTTTCAAGATAAGTATCATTAAGAACTTGTGTTTTTACATACGGGTAAACAAATACAGAACGGTAATTTATTCTGCATGTTGATTACTGCTCAACTTGTAGTAGAGCTTATATACTTGTATAAGAGCTTTTTGTTGAAGTGCCAATGTAAATAATACCTACATGCCTTTTTTACTATCATATACCATATACTATCGTACCTCATCCCCATAAAGTGGCCATTCATGGTTCTTAATATTGATGGGACATAAATACAAAGAAATACCATAGGTGTGAAGTTATAAGTTGATAATATTTTTAAATTTCACGCTCTTCTGTTTTTGAGACATTATAATGTGTCAGTCTTAAATGAACCTCAGTTTTAGGACTGTGAGTGATCACTTGCGCGCAGGTGCTCAGCGTGCGTCAAGTTTTATTCAAAAGCTCCAACGCACTAACTAAATCTGGCTAAGCTATCTCTGTTTCTCTAAAAATAATTCGAGTAATTTATAATCTGGACATTCGCTAAGGGATTTTTTAATAAATGTGGTATTAGACAGTGGCGAGTCAATTTGTTTATCAAAAACCTGGTATGTGTACGTAGTAAAAAGGCTTTATAAATAACCTAAACACAAGGAATAAGCATAAATTTGTTGTACCTGCTTCTAGGCAACAAAAGATAAATGTAAGCAATATACAGCAATTCGGCCTCAATAAATTTAATTTCATAGTAAAACGAAAGCTGTCTTCTAAGGGATACTTTTAAAAAAAAAACTACATGGCAGATAAAAATGCTTGAAATTGAAATGCCGTTTTATACAGGCTATTCTAGTGTGATGAGTTGATGACTTAAAATATGAATATTTCATTTATTAGTAAAGAAGCATAATGAAGATTGTATTTAAAGTACCTAACCATTTGATAATTCAAAAGAACATAGCCTGTGAGTTTCTTGCCGCTCTTCTTACAGAGCGGTGGCTCGGAACTGGCACTAAGATTCACTTAGTTACACTTAATTTTTTGCATATAAGTGAATTTAATGTTTCTGATTTTAGTGATCGATTGATAGATATTTAACTTTGACGTTTTCAAGTACTATGTAATAGGTTATGGTATTGAAATTTAGATGTTTGATCTAACATGCAAAACACGATTCACACAAATAATATTTATCAGAGTTATGAGTCAGGGTTTATTTCTTTAAACTTCCGAGAAATAAAGGAGGTGTTATACATTTGACGTGTTTGTGCATCTGTATGTCTGTCTGAGCTCCTAAACGAATGTACTTAAAGTTTATTATAGTCTCGGGAGAGACGATTTACAGATTATTTATTGTGTGTGGTGTGTTTATTACTCGCGAATCCTATTCAACAAGCAGTTATGATTTACAGTAGTTGATAAAGTTGAAAAATATCCATTATTCGTCTAAGGTCCGTACCGTAGCAGCATCTAATAAAAAGAGCTAATGACATTGAAGTGCCACGCCAGGGGGCCTACCGCCGAATTCGATGGATTACCGGTAATCCATCTGGATCAAACTTTGTTTTGCGTTATTAACTAATTAATCCGTACCGGGGAATCTGCCGACAGCCACCTCTCATTTATGACCTTCAGTCCGTGACACCTATTGGTAAATGGAGAACGCCATTTTGTTTCGATTTCCATGAGTTCGGCGGTACGATAGAATCAATTCGAAATCCATTTTGCCTTATAATCGATTGCTATCGAACTCGGCGGTAGGCCCCCTGACCTCCACTAGTTGTGACGAAGAATCTCATTTTTACACAAAAATAACCGCGTCATATTCGGTGCCTTCGTTTTGGAGCTGTCAGACGACACACAGGGCACACACACTTCAAACTGTCCTAATAAAAAAGCACTCTTCCTGCGAAATTCATGGATAGCGGTTCGTTTCTTTCATCATTCTAACATTATTCCGGTTGCCTTAGACTTAATCATAGGGTTTAGGGTCTGCTCACTGGTTCAACGGAGCGACTGCCGCCTGAACTCCGCCACCCAGGGGGGAACATCATTCTATGGTTAAACCAGCTGTCAATATATTAGGAGGCACTGACTAATAACGACTGCCACAGATGGTCATGACAGTTGGGACCATCGGCTAAACGTGCTTCACGTGCTTTCCGAGACACGGGGCAAGCGATAATTATATCTATGACTTGGATTGCAAGCGGTGCGTTATGGTACATACAACAACATTATTAGCCCTTACTAACCTAAATATGGTTTTGAACAGTTTTAAAACATATTGTGTAGATGTACTTTAACTAAACGTTGCGTGATTAATACTTTTTTAAGCCCGTCCTTGTCTTATTGGTATACAATTAGTTTATAAAATTTCTTGGAAAATACTAAGACCAGTACCGACGATAAGTACATGACGCACAATTTTTTAAGTCAGCGGTACTAAAGAGGTTTTTGTGTTGTCACGCGCTTGTGTGGTTTGGGGAGTGACGGGCCGGGCCGTGTTGTGCTCACGACTTCACGTCCACGCCAACTAGGTGGGGAAGTACCAAAACCTAGCCTTCCCATGTAATGTAATTCCCAAATCTAACTAAGAAAACTTTTTTAATGCTTTTGTATATTAGTTTGACGACGGTATGGCGAATAACATTAAGTACAGGTAGCTGCTTCTAATGTCAAGGGTTTGATACCCATGACACTTTTTTGTGTATATACACACCAATCTTTGTCTAGGTATTGCGGTAGACTATAATTATTACAATAAGATTTCCTTTTATACTTTTGAAAACTGTCTTTCTCTTCAAAAAAAGGTATAACGTAAACATCTTTTCTTGATATAGTTAAATTTAAGTAAAAATATCGGCTTTTCTTTGTGATAATTTTTTTTTTGTTGATTTGTGTAGGTTTTTTACATTGTCTGGAAACAAATTATAGCCGAGGGTCCGTTTTTTCGGAAAATGCCGGTTGCACGGGAGTTGCCACATTGTGATTTATAACCATCACTTGCTTCAATGGTTTGCAAGAAGCGCAGTGTGAGAGCGTTGTCCTAAAATATTTATAATATTTTTTAATGCTCGTAGTCGGTCAGCTTACTGGCTGACTTATGATATACCATAGTAAATATGGAATTAAGACACATACTCCTGTACAGCCATCATCATCATCATTTATTTGATCACCTGGAGGATTCTTTACCTCGGTAAATGCAACTTCAAAAATCCAATTTAGTTTCTCGTTCCTTTCATCAATCTTCTTCGATGGCTGATCAGTTCTAGACTCGTTATTTTTTTTTATAGTACTGAACAAGCGACCACGTGATTCCACAACTTAAAGTCACTGGTCCCAACAGGGGCATCACTTGTCTTTTGCCTGTCTTTTAAAAGTCTTCCCTGATGATTTCAAAGGTACCACTTGCACTCCGCTCCTAAGGCTCATGGATTCGATTTCCACTCAGGTAAAATATGTGCTCCAGGTATATATGTATATATATTAGGTCGGGGAAAAAGTCTTTTCGCATAACGTAGGTATAAACTTATTATAAAATTATTTTTGACTGTACTATTTGTGTCTGGCTGGTTTTGGTAACATTAAAAAGGTTCCATTATAAAGAAAAGAAAAAAATAAAAAAAAGTTGTTTCCCGCTATTTTTAATTTGTTTTTCTCTCCGTAAAAATGAGTGAATCTAATGAAGAAATTCGATACATTTTAAAATTTTATTATAAAAAAGGCAAAAATGCAACTCAAGCAGTGAAAAAAATTTGTGATGTTTATGGACCTGATGCAGTGTCAGTAAGAGTAGCACAAATTTGGTTCAAACGTTTTCAGTCCGGAAATTTTGATGTTAAAGATGCACCTCGCTCTGGTCGCCCTGTTACGAATAAAATGAAAGCCATTTTTGAAAGAGTGGAGCAAGATCGGCATATTAGTAGTTACGGTGTAGCTGAAGAACTGGGAATTGACCACAAAACAGTTTTGACCCATTTGAAGAAAGCTGGTTATACCAAAAAGCTCGATATTTGGGTGCCACACGAGCTCACTCAAAGAAACTTAATGAACCGTGTATTCATTTGCGATTCATTATTGAGACGTAATGAAACCGAGCCGTTTTTGAAGAGATTGATAACTGGCGATGAAAAGTGCATCACGTACGACAAGAACGTGCGAAAAAGGTCGTGGTCGAAAGTTGGCCAGGCTTCACAGACTGTGGCCAAACCTGGCCTAACACGAAATAAGGTGATGCTGTGTGTATGGTGGGATTGGAAGGGCATTGTTTATTATGAGCTTTTACAGCCCGGCAAAACCATCGATTCTGATCTTTACTGCCAGCAACTGATGAGATTAAAGGAAGCAGTCGAGAGAAAACGGCCGGAATTGATCAACAGGAAGGGTGTGGTCTTTCATCACGATAACGCTAGACCACACACATCTTTAGCCACTCAGCAAAAATTAAGAGAGTTCGACTGGGAGGTCCTAGTGCATCCACCATATAGCCCTGACCTTGCGCCTTCAGATTTTCACCTGTTTCGGTCTCTGCAGAATTCTTTAGGTTCTGTAAGGTTGACCTCAAGAGAGGACTGCCAAAACTATTTGTCCCGTTTTTTTGATCAGAAGTCCCAAAGTTTCTACAGTAACGGGATAATGTCTCTGCCCACAAAATGGCAGAAAGTTATTCAACAAAACGGTACATATATATTGTAAATAAATGTAAATAAACTTTGAAAAAAATGTCTTGACTTTTCATACAAAAATACGAAAAGACTTTTTCCCCAACCTATTATATATAAATAAAATAAATAATTTTCTGACAGTTACACCAATTATTTAGTTCCAAGATAAGTATCATTAAGAACTTGTGTTATGGATACTAAATAACAGATAAACATACATATCTACTTTTTTTTTGTAAATACATACTTAATATACATAGGAAAACCCCCAGACCAGAACAAATACTCATGTTTATGCACACAAAGATTTGTCCTGCGTGGGAATCGAACCCACGACCTTAGGAGCGGAGAGCGGGTATTCTCGCCACCGCGCCATATCGATCGTCAAATGTACATTCATATTGGTATATTGATCCGGTATTTAGTACATATTACAAGTTCTTAATGATACTTATCTTGAAACCACTAAATGCGTATGATTGTAAGAGAATTGTTTATTTCTTACAATAAATACCAGTAGAGTTTGCCTGCAATCTGTCTCATTGGACGCGATGTGGGAGGCCTGTGTTTATCAGAGGACGTCTTTGGGCTAATTATCATAACAATTATAAAAAATATGAATATTGCTATGGCAGGGGTCTCATTACGCGTGGCTTGTTAGCACCTATTTGCAAACTGTCATATGGAATAAATAATTAAATTTTTTAACTAATTTTGAAAACTAGGAGTCACCTGTTAGAATTAGCGCCGCGACAAGCGCCACGGTAGCTAGCTGCAGCCACACGGCGCGCATGGTGGGACTGATGGTAAACCTGACGGCGAAACACGAACTCAACTCTACCGGACACTCTGATCAGGGCACGCTGCCTCTCGCGCGCGCGTTGCTGGCTATCTGTCACTGCCAATGCTCAGGTTATGGGTTAAGTAATCATCTTCACCACACCGCCTCCCCTTACCCCTCGCCCCTCGCCCACCGCCATAGCTAACTGCTAAGCTTCGTAGTCGATACAGTTTACACGCGCTACAAAAACGTGATGGGTTACGTAACGCGTGTATGTTTGCACATAAAGGTCAGTTTGGAGAGTGCCGACTGACCTTTCCTCGGTGCTTCTGCGGCGCGCGGGTCATAGGTACTCTTTTTTTGTTTGTTTATTTAGCCTATCGGTGCTTCAGCGAAACCTTGATTCATTAAAAGCAATGTCGTTGTTCTTAAATCTATTATGTGTGTTCAACGTATAAAATGATCCTATGTGTATAGGATCCTACCACAATCTAAGGGGTCCAAGCGAGTGGTGCGGCTGCTGATCAACAGACGAGGCTCTGGCATACAGATCTCGGTAAGCCTCAATTAGCTCGCCACCTATTACGTGTCTCTTGAGAAAAGAAAGGGAATCTTTAAATTGGACGGTATGCCCTAAGTATATAGTGGCGGCGAGTATCTCGTGAAATCTAGTAACTAACTTCACGAATGCTCGGCGTCCTCTAGAGGTATCGAAAGCAGAGCCCGTGCACTCCGCTCTGACGGTTTTGAGTTCGATTCCCACACTGGGCATATTAGTGTATGCATGAGTACGAAAGTATTCGTCTCTGTCTGGCTGTTTTCTTGTGTGTACAGAACCTCAGAACACAGTGCTCCTCAATTGTTGTCCACGCCGATGACCTTGAGCCACCTGCTTATGTCGGCTTTCGTCATCTGGACCGGATCATGAGTCTATCGGTTGGGAGGCCGCGCGCTACCACGGTTTCCAGTTCGCGGTCGCCATTGTAGACCCTAACCTAAGTAATTGAAGTAGTTGCTTAGTTTGGGTCTGGAAGCGCGATGTAAGATGTCCAGGAACATTCATCATTTACATTAGTAGGAAAATGAACCTCCAGCATCCCGAGCTCCGCTGAGAGATAATGTTCCAGACTCGGTGGATGTAAGGACATCGAGCGTGCAGCCGCTCTTCACAAGGCTTGTCAAGAGCGCTTCAACAGTAGACAGCTATTGTATGAAAAGCGCCAAGAGCGTGTCCGCCACGGTCATTACAAAATTCCGTAGTTGATCGATGAAAAACGCTTTTTATACCTAGATGTGTAATTATAGCTCAGACGTGTTATGTGATACCCACAACCAGCAATACTCCAATTACGTGATGGGTTACCTTGGGGTTCTATGGGAAATCCTTTATAAGCTTAAGTACCTCTTTAACATAATTATGAAATAAGTTGATTGCTTCAAGAACAGTCAGCGCCAAAGATTCGGTAACAACCAAGACGCCGTGTGATAGAATAGTGCCAACACCTCTCATCTCACGGGGAGTCGGCAGAGTCGACGAAGAGAACTCCTCCCAGATGATGGGCAGCAGCGTCATCCTGCGTACGGCCCGCCCACCCAGCGTGATGATTATAGGCATGTACCGCCGATAGAATGTAATCTATTAGGGAGGCCAACGTTTTGCAGTGAAATTTATTGTAATGTTTCATGAAATTTATATATGAGGAATGCATTTTTTTATATGTTATAATTTGCTTTGTATGTTATAAGTTTTTGTTAATGTATATATTTTGCAAATTTATGTGTATGCTGAATGTTTATCGTATTAGGTATGCAACACCTTTAAAGATAGATATAAGTTTGGATAAAATAAATAAAAAAATAAAGAAATATAATGATTTTATAAGATTTTATAAGAAATATAAATATTAATGATAAGTTTGTTTTTCATTCATTAAAATTTCTTATTTTGATTTCATTACATATACTACTGATATTTTTTTGCATAATACGTTGTTTTGTTAATTTCATTACATTTTTACTTTACTATATAAGCTTATATTGCTATGCCTTTGCTACTAAATTTAATATTTTATAACATTCTGTACCTAAACCACATGTAACGCAATAAACTGATTTGAATTTTGAATTAAGGCTGACATGATGAAAGCGCCATAAGATCGCCACTCGCCTCTATTGTCAACTGTTAGGAGGGGCTCCGACATTTGTGGCTCTCTGGGTGCTGCAGACCACCTTTTAACATGCATAGTGAACTACAACTTACTTCATTAAGGCTTAGCTGATGCTGGTACGGTCTTATTTTCCACTGAGCTGATTTCAGACTCTGCCTCTATTCTAAAGGTGTTAAAAAGGTAAAATACATGAGGACAACGAATGACCTTATATGTCGCACTTAACTCAAATGAATATTAAAAAACAAAATTAATAACTAGATCTTTAAATAGTTAAAACCATTCACATAAAACACTAGTGGCCGGGCCCGACCTCGCTTAGCTTCGGTAGCTGTTTATGGATTTTTTGACACCTTGGTTGTTTTATTTTAGTTACCCAGTTTTACTGGTAAAAATATAGGCAATGTTCCTCAAGGTTAATCACAGAAGCGAGATTATCTCCATTCCGGAAAAAATCGAACTTATATTTTCACTTCTTGAACCCTACGGGACCCTAAAACGGTTTGAAGTATGATCCTAGCTAGCCGACCAGCTAGACACCGCTGCAGGTTTCATACAAACGTTATTGACCATGAACTATCACTAATGAATTAATGGAAACCAAACTAACGTCAAGCAGATTTCAAAAGGTCCCTCCCTTTACGGGTTGGCCTTTTGTTGGCAGTTCACGAGAAAATTACAAGGATTTTTACTGTACGAGTATATTAAATCGCGTGATAAGCACACACTGGGCTGCCTCCAGGCAATAGTTGTGTAGCCACTTGAAGAACTATAATATTTAAAATAGTTTTCTACAATAATGCATCGTCATCATCCTAACCCACTAAACTCCAACTACTAAGCACTGGCCTCCTCTCACGAACCGTGGCACAAGGGGAGGCAGGTACTGGGCCATATTCCCCCACGCTGACCCAGGGGTTGGGGCTCCTGCTATTAGAATTTTTCAAGCTGCCCAATCATCCATCGGACACAATGTGCCTTCCGAAATGCTTCATAATTATCACATCATCTAAAGCGTTTTTTGTATACCCGAAGTGTTAGGCAGAGGCTAACATGCCCACACTTCACCAACTATAAAGTTGGTACCACATAATAGGTGGCAAGCCTATTGCCGCTTGCCGGGCACTGTTATGTTCGTCCATTGTTCGGCAAGTGCACTACTTGCAGGTAAGGTTGGCTTGGGCTTCTTAGGTCTTGATAGGATCCCTATACACCTTAATATTGTATTTTGTATATTGTACCTCACATTATCATCACCTGCATCTCAGTCCATTAAGTTCATCTCCATTCAGCACATCTAGGCTAAGGCCTTCTCTCAATAAACAGTGTGAGGTAAATGTAGCCTCAGGTGACATGATATTTTGAATTTAACAATTTCTATTTTATTTGACAACTTGATTACTTTATTAAAAAATCTTATACTTTGCCCCTTTTTTTTCGTTTGTTATTTAAATGCTAATTTAAAACGTTTAATATGCATGACGCCAAATTTGCTTGTCGATGATCGATAAAACATGCCTATGAAATATTTAAGATTTATGTTTTAAGCCCCAAAATGTATCATATTTTCTGCAAATTATGTATTATTATGTAAGTAATATTTCACCACAAGGACCCTGTGCAGACTGCCAGAGACAGGATCTGCTGTAAGAACGTTTGAAGACGCTCCTAGTGCCTGTATCAGCTACCAACTTACATGGTGAGAATCCGAAACACAGAATCGCTTGATTTCAAATATCACTCTTTATTTCTTTATTGTTGAACAGCTTATATCTCTTTCATTGTTGTTAAAAAAAATATATCGAATTCCAATGTTGTGTCTGAATCTAAATGATCATGTTGATCTTAAAGACAATAAAGTATATTTTATTTTATTTTACTCATACTGTCACCCAATGACCTCGTAATACACATTACTTAACTTTCGCGATCTCTCGGCGGCACGAGCGATTCACATATCAGTTAAACAAAATAGTTTAGTTAAGTGTTAATAACTTGTAACATTAATGTATGTATGTATGTGTACACTTTAATAGTTTTCATCTGAAACCCAGTGCGAAACTAAGGCCATATTGATTTTTAATTTGTCGCCGGCGGCTCCTGTCTGGAGCGAGTCGGCCATCTTCATTTGTAATGGCAGTTTGGTTTCGTTATATTAAGGTAATTTTAGATAACGACTTATATTTTGTACATAGTTCTTAAAAAAACCCAGTGAAACCCCTAAATGTAACCCATAACGTTTGTTCGAATTGTAATTTGTAATTACACTCGCGAGCAACCAAATTGACTTAACTGTAAGTATTTCAAGTCATGTGTATTGTCTGTCATTTTATAGCTTAAAGCAAACGCTTCAGTTTAAGCTTTCAAACGACATAATGTTTATGTGGTATACATATAGTTCTTACAATGTTTCTAAAAATGTTTGTGCTTGTAAATATTTCAGTGTTCACATGTGACCCCGCAACTTTATTATGTCTCTAAATTCAACGTCATGTTTTTATTCAAGTTTGGTTCAATGAAGCTCTTGAAAACGTCAACTTAAAAAAGAACGTGAAATAAACTGTAAGCGATGTCCTTTGCTACAAAATCTTTCTTCGTGCAATACTTCATCAAAATTAGCATAGGTGTTATTTCATCAGAAATTCGTGCAATATTTCATTAAAATTAGCATTTAATTGAGCTTCCATAACAGAGAGTTCTAAAAATTTTTTATAGTTTTATTTCATATAATATTTTATGGATATGTGGAAATCCACGACCTTTTAAATGGAGAACAGCTTTTTTTATATGACGAACAATGTTTTTTGAATGCTGAATTAGTAATATGTGTGTCGTGAGTTTGTAAAACAAGTCCTAGTGCGCGTGCGTGAGGCCGCCGGCATAGTGGACAGACAGCTGCAGTAGGCCAGCTCGGGCCGAGAGCGAGCGGTTATAGCCTAAACACGTAGGGCTGTCGCTTATAGTTTACTCAATCGTCAAAAATGCATAATCACAGCGTCGCAGGGCGGAGTGTATGTAGTGGGCACTGACGGTATTACGTACGGAGAAGACATGACTGGCGCACCTTTAGCAGCGATAAATTTTGTCAGTGTTACGTGCGACGACGCATACGGTTCACAGTGGGTCGAAACTGCTATATGAGGGACATAGGATTTTTTTTTACACATTCGATTAAAAAAAAATACCAATCGATAGATGTCGTCATTTTGACGAATAATTATTATGACAATTTTTTCCTAAAACGAATAGTTTCCCTGAAAAAAAAAAATAATATTTTTTTTGTATGGAGTGACATTAAAAATGTTGAATTGTGGCCGAGTCTTCACAGGTCTTGCGTCGAAACTGCTTAAGTCTTGTTTTTTGGCTTATTAGCTATAATTTTACATTGTCAGCGCGTACCCATACTTGCCCGTTCAAGAGTTGTGAGGTTCAATAAAAAGCATAAAATGTAAGTATAAAGTACTTCTTTATTAGCAATTTCACAGAAAATTTACAGAAAATATAATTTACATACTATTAATTAAGTAATAATAACAATTTAAAAACTGTATTAATCTAAAAAAGTATAATAAATATTTTTAAAACTAAGGAAAATATTAAAAATAATTACAATTAAAAACAAGAAATATATTATAAATTTTAAAGAACAAAAACTATAAATACATTAATCACTATCACTATCTTGTAATGTATTTAAATCTATAAATTCAATTTCGGTTTCTGTCGGAAGTGACACCAGAAGCTCGACTGCTCTTGGTGAGAGTACCATTCTACGTTGTTTGGTCATACTTGGCCTCAGAAAGGTCAGTTTGGGATCAGACGACAAAAGAAGATTATGCAATATATCTTCATTTGTCGCTGTCCTACTGACTTTTCTAGAGTGGTCCTCTCTATATCTCCGAAAATCTTTATTTCGAGCTTCTGATGCTTCTTCAGAAAGTTTTCCAAATGGTATAAGTCCAAAATATTTAATTATATTCGTACCATGCATTAGCAACTTATGTACGCTAGAAGGCATGTAGTACCAAGGATATAACTGTACATACAAAGAGGCAGTTTCCTTGCAAAATTGGGAGAATTTATTTTGGTCCACTTGCTCTCCCGAGGCCACTGTCTGCAAAATTATGTGGAATCTTTTGATTAGCTCTTCATCAATTCCTGTGATGCGAGCAGATGTTGTTGCATCACTAAAAAATCTTCGAGCAGTGTTTCCGTCATTTATAGTTCCTGCGCCTTGTTTCACAACGCCCACCAGCAGGCCGTTTTCATCTTTGAAAGCTTGTTGTATTTGCCTATTTCTTTCCGCCAACTTTTCTTTATCTTCACCCCTTGAGCTCCATTTTTTAAAGTCCATCCGGTAAGCTGAAATAAAGATATCACTTATTAGTATTCAAAAGTTCAATGTTAAATAAATAACACGAAATAGTTAATCAATTACTTAATATTAGTTACCTATATGAAGTAAACATTCCATGCACCGAATCCACGCATGTAATGAAGACAGCCCGTATTTGTACATATCTTCATTATCCGGTCTACTGTAGTCTAGCTTGTTCATCTCTGATGGTTTCGCCTTACAGATGTCACACACAGCTGTCGAAGTTTCCGATAAGTACGAAGTAATCTTCCCGTCGATCATTGTCATCAATAGCTCATATTTTACAGTCACTTCGTGTATTGAGAACGTTTGTAGTCCTTCTATCTGCATTTCTATGGCTTCTTTTTCACGTTGGACTGTACTTTCACACTCCTTCATGAACTTGAACTGTATCGGGCGGCAGTAAAACGTTGAAGATGGGCGATCATTTTCCCATAAAATATCTTCGTCACCCAGCAACCTTATAGGTACTAAGCTGACCATAAAAACACTGGAATCGTCAAAATCCGAACTGCTAGCCTTCTGCTTATAATTACTTTGACTTGATGCTCCATCGAAACCCCATTTACATATGAGCTTTAAATTAGCTGTAGAAGATAAATCAAAGTCCATTCCGTCGAGTAATCTGGAGATTGTCAAGTCAAGCAAAGCCTGCAGTTTAATAGATGCTCCATCTTCCGTTATGGCAATATCCTTTTTTGCAGGGTAACAATTTAATTTAGCTTGTTTAAGTTTATAGTAGGAGGAATACATACAAGTTGCACCCTGTTCAATTGCAGAATCTCGTAGGTTAATATATTGCCACTTTAATAAGTTAAGGGATATCGAGAGAGCTAGGGCTTTTTCGGGAGTATATAAACATTTATCTTTTTTGTGACTTATGCAAGTCTTCACCATATCAACATCTTCAGGATGGTTAAGTAAATGTTCCATTATTTTACTTACTTCAGAATTCCCGCTACTTTCTAGATTTTTCATGGCAGCACACTGTAACTCTTGTGGAGACACTGAGTCGCTCAAGTGCTCTACGCGTCTTCGTTTTTGTTTGTTAGACAACTCTTCAAAGGGCTTTCTTGGTGTAAATTGTGATGATGACGTTGAAGCTATTGGCGAAGATGGTACCAAAGCTTCTACGTCTTCACTGACATCAGCGGGTTGAATATTTTCTGTTTGGGAGATAAAGTCAGGCCAATTTATGGCAGATTCCAACCAATCTCCATTTCTCTTCAAAAAATTACTAAGAGTCCTATTCGATTTGACCCATCTACTCGAAACATTTGAACAATACTTCGCACAATATTTCCTAAGTTTGGCACTTGTTTCTTCATTCCAGTTAATGTTCAGAACCTGCTTGAGATATTCACAAAACTTGTTACTGTCCGTCAAAGAACCTAACTGTTCTCGTAACACCATGAATAAATCCAAATTATTGACGAAGCCTTCCATACTGGTCACAAAATTATTTAGTTACACGGCAAGTTATCTTGGTAGTAGTAAAAATGCGTATGAATTGATTTAAATGATACCCCTATTTATATAGGTTGGAATAACTTCATTCTATCCTTATTATTAATGTGTACTATTAGGGTAATTATTTAATTACTTCACGTTTAAAGTTATTAGCAAATAGAAAAGATAATTCTTGGAGACAATTACCAATAATGCAGCCGATATGATTACCTAATCGTTTAAGAAATGTAATTAGAAAACATTTTACCAATGTTTTCTAATTACATTTCTTAAACGAAGATAATAACTTCGGAGAAACATGCAATATAATTAATAATATTAATTCTTTAAAAAAATAACGAAGAATTTTGGATAAAGGCGCTCTTTCGTGGAACAAATTTTGTTGCTAATTTCAATTGTTGGAATTCACTTCAAGTTAAGTACAATTTTTGATTTCATTCGTTAATATATATATTTTTATAATTCTTAACTTATAACTTTCTCATTTATAAACTAGTATTTCGTAGTTAATTACATCCTTTATTCATAGAGTATTTATCTAACACATTATTTTGTTTAAATACTGACATGATAAAATTAATAAAGTAATGATTTTATTGAAATTTCTGATGCTTGTAACTTTTGAACGGGCAAGTATGGGTACGCGCTGACAATGTAAAATTATAGCTAATAAGCCAAAAAACAAGACTTAAGCAGTTTCGACGCAAGACCTGTGAAGACTCGGCCACAATTCAACATTTTTAATGTCACTCCATACAAAAAAAATATTATTATTTTTTTTCAGGGAAACTATTCGTTTTAGGAAAAAATTGTCATAATAATTATTCGTCAAAATGACGACATCTATCGATTGGTATTTTTTTTTAATCGAATGTGTAAAAAAAAATCCTATGTCCCTCATATAGCAGTTTCGACCCACTGTGCGGTTGGGGCAAGCCGTGGTCGGTGCGTGTGAATAAAGTTATCATACGTATGTGATTGTTTTTACTATGACGGTGCGTTGCGCAGGCGCCGATTGAGCTTCCTTTCAAATCTAGCAATTAATCTAAGTTATTATCGTTTTTGTACAACATCATCAATATATTGTAGAACGTGCGATTTAGACATCGCTACCTGTACTCGTAGAGAGCTGGCGATCATTTTGTTAAAAGACCGTTAAGACGCCAGATTATTACATGTCAGAGCTTTTTGTCGTATTTTTTTCTTTAGGGTTTTAAATAATTTTGTGACTATTCGCTGTAATCTCCCGAAAAGTGGAGAAACGAGTCAATCATCCGATCACATGCGTCATGCGTGTAGCGTCATGGAGGCACCTAGTCAGTTTACTACAGCCTACTTACTACAAATTGCAGTGGATTTCTGATTCCATACAAAAGACATCAACGCGCAACTTTTTGCTCATTTAACTAACATTGAAGTAGTAGTTGTTTTCATGACTCACTTAAAAACACACATTCGCACACACACACACACACACGCGTACACACTAATGTAAATCTAATAAATGTATTATTACGTTTTAAGCCTTCTTTAGTTGGTTTTGTTTAGTGATTAATTTTGTCTCATAACGAGAGAGCGCTGAATGAGATGTTTTGGTGCCAAGCCGATACGTCCGTCTTCTTTCGTGTCGATGACAAATCAATTCCACACACTGATAGCTATATTTCTTCAGCCCAACATGCCGCCACAGCAATAGCACGGGTGGAAGCACATTGGGTCCTTTCGGGAACATGTTTATGGGCACAGTGGGCACGTGGTGGACAATTCACACCTTAGGTCTACCTCGTCTGCAAAACCCCACCTGGATCGATTATCTTTGCTCCGACCTACCTAGGTTCGGACTCTATTTAGTGACTTCCAAACACTTCTCGGGAGATTGAGTCCGGGAGGGACACTTTCCGAGAGCGAGACAAAGAGAGGGCAGCGAGCTACTTGCACGTCTGGCGTATCTTCAACAGGAGCAACGACCATTTAAAGCGGCTTTTGAGACGCTGTGGCACAGGGGTGTTGTTGGTCTGTTTCAAGCTTGGTTCCCTCAGTAGTGGAAGCTACGCTTCTGCAGACATCCGGCGGGACAATGCCGGCCCATGGTTGCAACATTGGTACCGGTGTTGGCTTAAGGAGCCGGTATTGATGCGGAACGTTTCGTTCAATGATACATCCACCAATGCGGCGTGAGCGGAACGACTCCACGCGGGACCAGCGTATTCGCCTGCGGAGTAACAAAGTGCCAGAGCAGTCGTTCGCAGTAAAGTAGGCGGCACGATAGTCTAGCGCTGACCGTTTATGCGCAGTAGTCGAAAATAAGGTATCGCAAGGGAGAGAAAGGGCGTGCGCAAACGCTCATTGGCTCTCCAGCCGTACTCTCTCACTCACTCTATGCGCACCTTCCCCTCCCAAATTTTGTTCATCGCTAGACTTACGTGCCGCTACCTACCTCTGGTGAAGCTCTCCAAGTCGTACCCGTGAGCTTTCGCAACAGGTTTTTGCGAGCGGCAACCTTCTGCTTGATGTCGTCGTAGTTTTTTTCTAAAAGTGAGCGACCTGTCCATTTATAATACCCAGATATTTTGGGTGCTTACAATGAGTATTAGAAACTGCTTGCCAATGTATGTTAAGGGCTCGACTCGCCTTTCTGTTCCGCTGATAAAAGACACAGGACTACTTTTTTAGGGGATTAGGTTTTAGGGCGTTCCTTAGGTAATATTCACTCAGATCCTCGAGTGCATTATTTAAGTTACGTCTGTAAATATCATAGTTTTTAGTACTTACCTAACAGCCGTCATTCATCTTCTGCATATAAGCGACAAGTGGATGTTTTAGTGAGCATCGTGAAGGCGGCCAGTGGGTGGATGGTCTTGACCGCGAGAGGTCACACGTTTGAAAGTACCTAATTTGCCTCACAACGCGCTGATTGACCGTCCGTGGTGAATGCCTCTTATATGGATGGAGTGCATCTTCTGAATGTCAAGTGAGCTTAATGACAGACACTAGCGCGCATTCATGACGGAATATTATTATTTTAAGCTAAACACTGCACTTATTTGACGACCTACATGGCGTGGAACCCAGTAGGTACCATCCGCTTGTGAGGTCGTGGGTTCTATTCCCGCACAGGACAAAATGCTGTGTGCATAATGATTGATCCTTGGTTCTTGTCTAGGAGTTTTTTAAGTATATTAAGTATGTATATAATGAGTTATTTTATAATAACTTTTGATGAACAATAAAACTAAAATTGAGTTGCTCTGGAAAGAGAAACAACATTTAAAGCTAATGTTTCACCAGTTCTTATTTATCAAATAACACTAATAATTAAATATTACAATAATTGTTTTCTAACTGTCTATCATCATGTACACATGACAGATAGCTCCACAGATTAAAACAAGTTTACCGTAAACTAAATGAAGTGTCACGCACTTTGTTTACATCTCCCCCCCCCTTTTTTAATTAAACAGTTCTACTGTTTTACGCTACTACCGGGATAAGCTTTGTAACATGGAAGAGATTGGACTCTGCCTTTTTGTGACCCGTGTTTACTTTATAAATTGAATTAGATATTTTTTCTACAATTTGATAAGGTCCTATTTTCAACTCATCCAGTTTTCTTCGGTTTAACCGGTTTCCATTTTCAACGTATACAGAATCTCCCACTTTTAGTTCATAATGTTTTCTGTTTTTATCGAATCTTTTTTTATTGTAGTTGTGGGATTTTATACTATTTTCTAAGGCCGTTTTTCGGTCTTGCAGCAGATGATTATGTGTTATATTTTGTTTCAGTTCATCTGGTAGAATGTCAACATTTTTCCCTTCCAATAAATATTTTGGAGAGAACCCTGTTACACAATGTTCAGTTTCGTTATATTTTTCTGTGCATTCGTGAGCAATAGTTGTCCAAGCAATTTTATCGTTCCGTTCATTAATCTTACAACGAATTTTACTAACCAATGTTTGGTTTAACCTTTCGTTCAATCCGTTTGAAAATGGCGCATTTACTGCGGTAAAAACAATAGGTCTTTCTTCTAAAAAACTTCTTCTTTTTCTAAAAAAAATTTAAAATCTTTTGAGTTTATACCTGGATATTGATCTGATAGAATCAGATCAATTTTATAATCTTGTGTTACTTGTTGGACAAGTTTTATAAAATCATTAGCATTCTGGGTTTTGGATGTTAAAATATAGGCGTAACGAGTGAAGTGATCTACTAGAAGATGTAAGTATGTTTTGGTTGAACGGGCACCACCAAATCCACCTATGGTGTCTATAGATACTATTTCGAACGGATGGGTAGCAGGACCTAAGTGAGACATTAGTCCAAACTTATATTGTCCTCTAGATTTATTTTTTTTACAGACATCACAATTTTGGCAAACAATTTTTATATTTTCCGATAAATTTTTCGCTTGATAAAATGGTTTTATTTTGTTTTCCATTTGTTGTCTTCCTATGTGACAGTAATAATGGTGTACATCTTTTATAATTTTTTTACTAAATTCCTCAGTTAGTACAATCTTTTCATGTTTTCCTATCATTTTATAATATACGTTATGTTTTAAAATAAGTTTGTTTATGTTTTGTTTTATTTGTTCATTTTTATTTTGATCATTTTGTATGTCTTGTAATTTAACAAAATTTACTACTTTTAAACTACTATCTTGATTTTCATACGATTCTAACACAGGGTTTCTGCTTAATGTATCTGCCTCTATATTATATTTTCCCGGAGAATATATTATTTCAAAATTAAACTGTGACAAATAATATGTTAGGTCTCCCAGTTCTTCATCCGTTCTAGCTTTAATATTCATTTTTTCTAAAGGCTTATGATCTGAGAAAACCGTGAATGTCTTTCCTATAAGCCAGTGTTGCCAGTATTTTACTGCCTCTTTTATTGCCAAACACTCAAGATATATGGCTTTTTTCTTTTTTTGGGATTCGTTCAATTTTTTTGAAAAATATGCACGGGGTTTTTCATCTCCGTTGGGTTGTATTTGTTTTAAAATTGCACCTACACCATGTATGCTAGCATCTGTATAAATATTAATTAACAAGTCTGGATCAAAGATGGCTAGAACTGGTTTTGAGCAAAGTATTTTTTTAATAGTATCAAAAGATTCTTGACATTTATCGGACCAAACGAATTTTTCTCCTTTTCTTAATAAATTATGTAAAGGATCCAGCGTAATTGAAATATTTGGCACATATTTTCCGTAGAAATTAATTTTTCCTAAAAATTGTCGGACGTTTTTTTGTGTTTTTGGAATTGGAAATTCTTTTATAGCAATTAAATTATCTTTTAGTGGAGTGACCGTATTGTTTTTAATTATGTGTCCTAGATATTTTACAGAGTCCTGTGCAAAGCTACATTTGGTAAATTTTAATTTAAAACCTTCTTTTAAAATAGCTTCCAATAGCAAAGATATGTGCTCAATGTGTTCTTCAAAAGTTTCAGAAAATACTAAGATATCGTCAATATAATTGACAGTAAAATTTGACAGTTTGTACTTTCTTATAATGCTACTCAGTACTCTTTGAAAAATCGCTGGAGCAGTTTTTAAACCAAAGGGTAAACAAGTCCATTGAAAGTGGGCCTCTTGAGTAACAAATGCAGAATGCTGAATTTATATCGAATGTTGAAAAAAATTTACATTTCCTTGTTTTAACCATTAGATCCTCAATTAGTGGAAATGGTTGGGATTGGGGTACAACAATTTTATTTAATTCACGGAAATCTATACAGAGCCTTGATCGCCTTCCTTCTTCTTTTTTAAATGCTAGTGTTACTGGAGCAGCAAAAGGACTATATGACTCCTCGATTAAATCATTTTTTAGTAATGCTGATATTTGATTTTCAATTTCTTTCATATCCTCAATAGAACACCTATATGGTCTTTTACTGCAATATTTATCTATTAACAAATCAATATGCGCTTCATAACCTTTTACAGTACCTATATCATACTTATCTTTAGCGAAGACTGAATTATATTTGCATATCAATTTGTCAATATAATTTTTTTTTTGATAATCTAAATTATTTACTGAAATATCAAAATTATCAACTATGATATTTTCATTAAAGTTTATTTTATACTCTTTAGTGATAGTTTCATTTTTATGTTTTTTTGTGTTATCCACATCTTTCTTTTTATAATATATATCTTGTTTATTCCCTATGTCACTACCTGAACTTCCAGGAATTTTTATAGCACCTATAGGTTTCTTTTGTTTATTATTTTTGTAGTCTTCATTGTTATTGCTGAAGACATTTTGAGTGATATTTAAATTCTCATTTTGAGTTAAATAAAAATTTTGTATACAGTCTAACCCAACTAGGAAATCATAGTCGAAGTTGTCTTCGTCTATAACAAAAATATTAACATGTTTTTCTATTTCAAAAATTTTAATTTTTAAAGTTACAATTCCTATTGATTTTTTAACGCCATTAATTGTTTTTAAACCTGCATTTTTATCATAAGTAGGTATTTTTTTTAATGATAATAACCTTGAATTTATTAAAGACACATTTGATCCTGAATCATAGATTCCTGATGTTTCCAAAGTGTCATTTATTAGTATTTTAATTTTTATTAATGGCGGTACTATTAGTTTTTTGGATCTATTTCATTTAATTCTATCTCCAATTCTGAATTGTTAACACTCCTTATTTGGTCTCTTTTTTGCCTATCATTATTTTTAGTTTTGAACCAACATTGTGATTCAGGGTGGTAACGTATGCCTTTTTTCTCGTTTTCACAAATTTTACACGGATTAACCAAGGGCTTAAAATTTTTTTCGTTAGTTTTACTTTCGTAACTTCCTATCTTTTTATCAAATGTTTTTTTACTAACTATATGCTCTAAACTTCTTAAATGATTAAATAGGTCTTCAGTTTCTTTTAAACTGTTCCTATCAATCCTGTCTGCAATAAAATTTGGCAATCCAGTGGCAATCAGATCTATTATAGTGAGTTTATTCATGAATTTATTTATTTCTAATAATAGTCTTTCTTTTTTTAATGCATACTCCAGTAATGAGCCCTGTCTGTATTTAAATAGCATTGCATACCTGATCGGCGACCAACCTCTATCCGCATATGTTTCACAAAAGTTCTTTTTCCACATTGCCCATTCTGAATTTATTGTATGCTTTATAAGCATCGAACTATACCAGTCTACACAGGAATCTTCTATAAATAACCTAAAAATTTCAATTTTTTTGATATCTTCTTCAATTCCTGAACGGTCACACTCTGCTTCAAAGGTAGTCATCCACTGGGACACATTAGTAGTCTTGCTATTGAATTTTTCTATGACAAATTTTTCTACCACTTTGCTCCTATTATAAGGTTTTGATGAATCTTCTTCATTTCGGCGAAGCCTTCCATAATTTTTGCTATAGATTCTTCTGGAATTCCTGTTGTAGAAGTTTGTGGATTTGTCTGTTCCTCCAATAGGTATCCCATAAATTGTTTATTTCCATCTTCATCACAATAAACTGCCATCATCTCTGGTTTCATGGATATCCACACCTGTCGTTTCTCATGACGTTTTTGCAATGTTGACTTTACTTTTTGGAAGATTGGGGTCTTTAATATTTCATCATGTAATTTTACGGGCTGTAACTTATCTGGGATGACAAAGGTCCGGCCATCTAAATCTGTTATTGTCGTTATAGCAATAATATTTGATTTCAAATCTTCATTGGCTTTAACCTTGAACTCGAATTTTAATTTTTCCATTGTTCTTGGTAATCAGCTGTAGAAATGTTGTTTTATAATGAGTTATTTTATAATAACTTTTGATGAACAATAAAACTAAAATTGAGTTGCTCTGGAAAGAGAAACAACATTTAAAGCTAATGTTTCACCAGTTCTTATTTATCAAATAACACTAATAATTAAATATTACAATAATTGTTTTCTAACTGTCTATCATCATGTACACATGACAGATAGCTCCACAGATTAAAACAAGTTTACCGTAAACTAAATGAAGTGTCACGCACTTTGTTTACATGTATTTACAAAAATGTTAGTGGATACGTATGTATTTATATACATTTTCGTATACATAACCCAAGTTAAAGTGATACTTATCCTGGAACGAAATGATTGGTGAATTTGTGTACTTATTTCTTTCACTCTGTTTATTATTGCTCTGGTTGTTAATGGCCGAGTGACTTAGGACATTTCCGCCCCTCTCATCTCATGGAAAGAGAAGCAGAAGAGTCGACTAAGATAAATCTTACCGAATGATGGGCAGCAGTCAGCGTCACCCTGCGTACTGGCTTGAACTGCGATCACCAACCCGCCTGCCCAGCGTGCTGATTATGGGCGGACACCCCCAATAGAATGTAATCTATTGGGGAGGCTAATGTTCAGCAGTGGACTTTATAAGGCTGCTATGTAATGGTTATTATTATTTAGTTTTGTACAAAAGACCGGAGTCGAAGAAATTTCTATGATATACTTTGTGATGTATATAATATTACACATTGTGAATATTTGCAGCATCTGCGCCAAATAACGTGTTTATAAACCTATGTTTTAATAAAAAAGGATTTTTATTTCCGTCAGTCAACTAAAAACGCCGTTCTTGGTTGGCTCGTTACTGGCCCGCTTATGGAGGTTATTTTAATAAAACTACTCATTAATTATACAGTCAAGTATTATTTGTGATTAAGTTCATGTTTTATACAGGTACACTTAAAATTAGATATATTACATTCACAAAATGAGCACACTTACATACCTACCTAACTTACATAAATAACCTTGCCTAGCTAGTAGATACATTACATACAAAATTAACATAAATCTTAAAAGTAATTTTTTTTTAATATTATCATTGGGCACTGTATTTCGATTAATTCAACATAAAATTCAATGTTGTGATAATTATATTTGATCTGTCTATTTGTAGAATGCAGGCAATGTGAAACTGTCCTAAAAAGCAATTAAAAATGATAAATGGGTGTTTTTGTTTCAGTAGTAAAGTAAAAAAGTAAAAAGTTCTTTATTTCATAAACTATTACATAGCACTTGAAAGCGTCAAAACAAAATATATATGAAAAAAAAAATTATATTAACCCTGAAATCACGAAGCTTAGATTCACTTACATGCAAATAAATAAAAATTAGGTGTAAGTGAATCTAAGTGCCAGTTCCGAGCCTCCGCTCTGTGAGAAGAACTGACAAGAAACTCACATGCTATGCTCTTTTAAATTATTTTTATTACAAAACACACACAGTGTATTAAAAAATTAAAATTCATTTATTCAGGTTTGGCTCAATAGAGCTCTTATGAATGTCATACTTATAAACTAACGCGTAAATTTGATGATACTGAAAGGGTCCCCCGAAGCTGTAACCAATAAAGTAGCACTAAGGGAACCTTCCATCACAGTCAAGTAAGTATGTATTGTGAAACTGAGCTGAGCCTGTACAATAAGGGATGGTCACGACAAGTAGCTTTCCGACATTGAAAAATGTAATTCAGACCATGATTTGAACAGCCGAATCGAATTTCATACGTAAACTTTCAATAAACTGTGTACATTATTTCATCAATGCTATCATAATCATAAATAACTTACTGCCACTCTATAGCAGCAGCTTTATAGATCAGATTCAAAATATGAACAGATGAGAGAAACTAGAAAAGAATTTAGTTAAAAATATTTTAATATAATAATAGCACTAACAAGAGAACAGTTTCACAGAGAATATGAATAATACATTTTATTCCTCGTCACTTGTGAGAATAGTATTAACTGCTACATGATGATTTGTACCAAACGCATCGGATTGAAAGGGATACTAACGGATGCGGCGACATCCGATAGCGTCCTGCATTACTTAACATCTAGGACACACTTCGGATAGAAACACATCCTATTACTAATACAGAAATCATCACATCCTAGCATCATCCTGGTTGTTCACTTTTCTAACCAGATTATGGTTAAATTTTAGTTCTTACAGGAGCGCCTGCCGTCTGACTACCGCAACCCAGTGGGAATTTATCATATAATACAGAAATCTATACCAATAAGGGCTCGAACACATAAACACGATGCGAAATCTCCGACGAGTTTCATATAATAAAATGTCAATAATGCATACGAGCCCTTATTCGACGACCACCAACTAGTCTTTAAATACTGTATACACGGTTTGAAATAGCTTAAAGATTGTAAAATCTTTCTTCCGATGCGATGCCGTCACTCCTATCGAAGAGTCGCTATTTAACCAAATGCATAATATCTGCTTTTTGAATAGGGCGGGTTGAAAGGCCGGGGACTTGCAATCCGCGTGTTGCGTTGCGGCCGGCGGCGGCGCCCTGCGTTGCGTTCAATTGTATAGTTTGCTTTGTTCCATGGAACAGCAGCGCGCGCACGACGGCTCCAGACAAGCACTCTCCGCAAAGTATCATCTAAACGATATCGACGCTAAATAAAACAGATTTTACGGTTTGACATAGCGGTTCAATAAGCTTTTTTTTTCTCTTTTGTGAAAATCGCGTGTAACAGTTAATGTTTTAGTGACGGTAGTTAATTTGTACCATTGTCTTTGGAGCCTGTTGTTGCAGTCTCCCCGTGACCACGAATGACTGTCAAGTATTTGAAACATCGGGATATAAAAAATTAGGTATACCGCCATTTAAAACCGTAAAATTATGTTCAATTGCGCAAATATAAGAGAATACTATGATATCGTGGCTGTTTTGACATTTCGTGCTTTCACAACAAAAAGCATCGTTAAATGCGTATAACTAAAGATTGACCATGTTGTAAGGATTAACAAATGCGCTTCATAATTGTTTTACAAGTGGTTCGTTATTATTGTATAGTTTCGGGTGTATAGCGGTACTACCAACATCTTACTAGGCAAAGCCAACCTCACCTGCAAGTGGTGCACCTGCCGATCAACGGACGAGGCTCTGGCGAACGTAGAATTTACCGGTTAGCGGCAAGCCAGATGTCAGAATATTAGAAGGCACTGTAGTCCAAATAACGACTGCCATAGATGTTCATGACAGCCGGGACCAACGGCTTAATGGGCTATCCGAGGCACAGAGCAAGCGATAATTGAGCACATAAATTCGAAAAGCCATCAGGGTTTCATCAACTTCTCTGTATTAGAAGTCTATAGGTCTCGCCACTGGTCTATCGTCGCTCTTTATAACCCAAAAAGAAATGTAAATAATTAAACACATTAATATTGTTGTAATTATGTAGCGCATTTGTTGCATGACATGGTGAAGTCCCATAGATATAAATATGGAGCCGAAACTGCGCCGCGTTGTGTCCGCGCTTCGCTACAAGCGCCGCCACCGCCTTGCCGCTGCGCATCGGCCCGTAGTTTTCGAGAGCGAGGCGAGGAAGTTGAACTAGATGAATCCAGAGCGTGTGTGTTGTCGCGGCGGTTACCTCCTGTTATTGCCGCGCTGGTGCCCGCGACCTCGGACGTACGTCTTGTGGGCGTGCTTATTGTCTCCCGAGTTGGAGTTAGAGTAGCGTTCACTCTTGGTCGTGGCGGGGGACGCGGCGGCGGGGGGCGCGGGCGGCGCGGGGCCGGCGGGCGGCGGGGGGAGCGCCGCGCCCGGGGGGGGCGCGCGAGCTCCTGGGGGGGGGCCGCCGTTGGCCGCGGGGGGCGCGCCGGGCGGCGGCGCTGGGGCAGGCTCGCTCATGTTGACCTGCAAACAATACCATTAACATACAACAGCAGCAGCAGTAAGTGCTTCTCCATGACAGGCTACGTATTGCAACGCTTTGTATTCATTCCCTTGTATTATTACACAATTGTCTACAAAATATCACAGATCTGGTGGTCCTCTACTCGAGGTAACAACCAGTCCAAAAAGAGAATTTCATTACTAGAAGGACTCTTACAACTGGACAGAAGTAGCCAACGCCTGGTGACGAGGTCATCACCAAACAATGCTAATTTAACAAACACTTCCACACAATAGACATTACAAGCGTACTCGTATGCAAAGTATGAATACAAAGGTCAAGAAAACAACGGTCACATATATGTATATGCTCAGGCTTGATGCATTGCTGATACCCAGATGAATACGAGACCTGATCTACATTTAAAAAGAGGTGGCTGGCTGGAGTACGGTCACGAGGATCACAATGGTCCACTATGAGGCCAAAGTACAAGCACTGCATTTAATTAACAATAATCACAGTTATTGTAGTGGTCAACATATAATATTATTGAATGAATATATTATATTAATAAGCAATACGCTTGTCGCTATTATAATCTTTGTTCCTGCACCGTATACCGTGCTTGCGTGTGGGTGTTGTGTAGAAGTGTAGTCTGTGGTAGAAAAATAGGAATGCGGAACACATACAACATTTTAGAGGACTATTTCACTAATAATTTCAAAGTGGGTTTTCCTATAGCATTACGGGACGGTGGCCAACCGTCTTATCTGTGATATATATTTTTACACACTACTAGTACTGGGTTCTGTACAATTTGTCAATACTTTACTAGACTGTATGGCACTTTCAATGGACATGAAATGAAACCGTCAATCACATGAAACTTGCCGGGGACGAAGAAGAGCCTTTCATAAGGATGTTGTTGAAATACCTGTTCATTGAAGAGCATGCAGAACTCGCCGACCTTCTGGATGTCGCCCGACTTGCCCGAGTACAGCGTGAGCGCGGCGCGCCACGTGGCCGCGTAGCCGCGCGTCAGGCGCACGATGTCCCCCGGCTGCAGCAGCGCGCCCGCCGCGTCCCACACCGACAGGTGCACGCTCGCGCTCGCGTCCGCCACCCGCAGCGTGCGCACCTCGCGAGACTCCTTGGTCAGCGTCGGCGGGCCCACCTCCAGCACTATGAACACCGCGTTCACGCTCTTCATGCCCGGCTTCAGATCTTTGATCTGGACGTACTCCAGATTCGCCATAGCTTGATCATGTACGCCCGACTACGTGTATAAGCTGCCTGCTGTTTACTGATTTCAATTATTCAAAGGATCGAAAGTATCGAAGAAACAATTAAGAGTTAAAGGAACAAATAACTAAATTAGAACGTTTTCTGATCAAAAATAATGGAAGTGTCGTTGACAAAAATCAGCTGTTTGCTACTTTGCATCACCGCAAGACACCGACCACAAACTAGGTAGATTTCTTTCTTTATTTTAAATAATGGCTTCGTGGGTCTAGCACATTTAGCCAGTGTCAAGTAAGTGATATATAAATAATATATAATTCATAGTAAATGAGAAAGAGTGGTGATAAAGATGATAAATGAGATACCCCCCCTAAGCCCCTTGAGTCCTCAGTAAAGATGTGGGACTATACTGAGATCTCACATGGACTTCTTGAGAGAAAATTTGAAAAGTGATGTTGCACTGTTTTGTTTGATTTACCAACACTCATGTATGTTCACAACCACTTAACGGTTAATAATCCACCGTTATTACACATTAATGTTAGAAATATCACAAATTTTAGAAAATAAAACAAAACTGCAGACATTACGCTTCACTTTCCCGCCAAGAAGTCAACTAGGTAGATTATAACTTTTGAATATTTATGTCACCATAGAATCCATAGATCCTCCGCACACACTCCTTTCTTGCAAATAATAAAATGTAAAATTAATGACTTCTATATTATTTAACTATCATTTTTATAATAAACTGCATTGGTATAACTTTATAGTTATAGTTCTTTATAGACGTGATAAATTTAGAAGACACATTTACTGAGTTCAATAATTAACAACCTTCATTAAAAAGCGCCATGAATCACTCAAAAAGTCACTTGCCAAGTGGCACAATTGCCAATCTACGGACGAGGCGCTGGCAAACATAAATGTTCCCGATAAGCGGCAATAGGCTTGTCATCTATTATAATATCCAATTGTTGCCTCCCGTTTCGGGGAAACTATGTGTGTATGTGTAGACCTCTCAATAATTATTTATGTATAAAGTAAACAAACGATGTTAACTTTAAAAAAACACACAAAAGTATTTTTTAACCGTAAATTAAACTTTTATACTATTTCAAAAATAGCAATATTTGCACAATGTGTTCATAGCTTCGCCTGCGAAATAAGAAAAAATACTGAATACTATCAGGTCCACAGAGTATAATTACATAAACTATTTATAACCTTTCATTCTTTCAAACAAACGACTCTTGTCGAAGTCGTAAACATTTGAGAAAAGCGAAGATTTATCTGAAATAACTTTTCATTGAAGCTATAAATGCTGGTCAAGCTACGATTCCTTCCCTGTCCAAGTATCTAGCGAGTGCCGTTGTGTAGTTGAGTGCGTGTAGTGAGTGTAGTAAAAGGGTCGTATGCCGGTGAAGATGTTCAACCAGTTGGCTGGCGCGAGCAACAACCCCAACAAAGACCTGGAGGTGGTGTCCCCGCCGGACGACACGGTGTCGGCGCTGGAGTTCTCGCCGCCCTCTGTGCCGCAGACCTTCCTCATAGCCGGCAGCTGGGACTGCAAGGTTTGTTTACTTCGTCATCTTAGCCCATTAACGTCCCACTACTGAGCACGGGTCTCCTCTCAGAAACCCAGGTGAAAGAGATTAATGTCACCACGCAGACCATGCCATGGCGACCATAGGTTTGGCGAAGGTTGATTTGTTTACTTACACACTATGTGGTTACTAGCTCCTGCATGTGGTGAATGGGCCTCTATGGGCGGCAGCTTGAGGAAACTCGAGCAAGAAGGTTGTCGAATTAGTTTCTCTGTCAGTAAGTTATGATGGATGGGAGATAAAAAAAACATTATTCACCTATTTCATGTACAGTGTTACTCATGTGTAATAATGTAAGTTATTTAAGTAAATTTGGTTATTCTATAATTTACGTTAATATATATAAACTTAAATAGTGCAGTTATAAATAGTTATGTTGGCCAAAATGTTCAAACCTGTCATTTAAAAAAGGAAATATCCTGTAGAGAGTTACACATCTCTGATAAAATTATCTAATTATCAGTTAAGTGATTATTGCACAACAATAATTAGTCATGGTCACACAAAATGTTTATTTTTCATTAATTCAATATGATCAACCAGGAAGTAAACATATCAGATGCAAATAAATAATATAGATTAATTCCTAAAAAAATTTAAAAAAATCTACTGGAATTGAAAATGAACTGCATTTATTCATACTAATCTTATAAATGTGAAAGTAATGCTATGTTATGTCTGTTTGCTAGGAAAGAGTTAACTGTATTGAGATTCAATTTATTTCTCAAATAAGGATATTTTCTTGTCATAATTTTAGGGTGGATAATCTTAAGTACTTATTGTTTCAGGTGAGATGCTGGGAAGTGGAGGCCTCCGGTAAAACAGTGCCCAAAGCAGTGCAAGGCATGGACGGGCCCATCCTGGACGTTGCATGGCATGACGTTAGTAATAACCTTTTATCTCGTTGCTTCTACTGCCACCTTGTCTTGACCTTTCCTCATAATCACCACATAATCACCACACTGGGCAGGCGGGTTAGTGATCGTAGTTCCAACCAGTACACAGGATGATGGAATAAAGAGGGTGGCACATTCTAGGCCGGTACCACACGGCATACATAAAATATTAGATAAGTTAGAACTTACTAATTCAAATACCACCTAAAACAAATGAAACATTCATCACACAGTCATGTGCGCTGCTAATTTAAAGGACAATATGCACTTACTGTGCCAGCTACTTATTCCTATACTTGCTTGTCAAATTGATGAGAAGCAATGAATAAGAATATTCGTATTGTTGTGCAAGTTTTACTTCTAAATGTATTTATTAAATTATTTATTTAGAGGCATATTATTCTCCCATAATATTGCAGGTGAGGTTGGCTTGAGTTTCTGAGGTCTGGCAGGATCCCTATAGTATAGCCTTATAATAATCGTGTATTTATTAGTTAACGCAATGTCACAACTACTTGAATATACAATGACGATTAAAAGTTCTCAGTCTGATCATAGCGTTGTTTGTTTATTTCAGGACGGGACGAAGGTGTTTATGGCGTCCACAGACAAGAGCGTGAAGTGCTGGGACCTGGCGGCCAACCAGGCCATCCAGGTGGCGGCGCACGACGCGCCCGTCAAGACCTGCCACTGGGTCAAGGCCCCCAACTACACCTGTCTCATGACCGCCTCCTGGGACAAGACGCTGAAGGTCACTCAACCACAAACTACACTCTTAAAAAGAGCATACATTCTCTAAACACCACTATCCTTTGTAGCTACTAGGTCATGCCTACATTGCTTTCCCACACATGTACATTGGGCAGGCTGGGAATCACCCATATTTAATATGAAAAACCAGTTATAATAAAGGGTTTTTTAATGTTAGTTAATTGATGGGTTAGTTAATTTCTAATGCATTTATACAAGCTTAGCTTCATTCTGATGAGCGTTGGACGGCTCGTTTATCTAGGAGCGTCACTTCGCTAAAGCGGGAGCCTGCATTTAGTGAAGTTGGCAAAAAACTACGCAACGTTCTGTGTCTCCCGCCATTCAAATGCGGAGCTTAGTCAAGCGCAGTGGTCGCACCAACAAGGGTAACCCGTGGGTTGGCGTCACAGAAATGATACGCCTCAATTCTCATGTCAGTTGCCAGTTTAACAGCATATTGTCGCGCCGATCGAGGTTATCTGATTATTGTTAGGCCTACTACTTGCCATCAGACGAGTATCTTCACACATTGCTTCATTCAACGAATGTTATTTTTCCAGTTCTGGGACACCCGCAGCCCCGTCCCGAGCATGACCATGAACCTGTCGGAGCGGTGTTATTGCGCGGATGTCGTGAGTACACTTTAACATCTTATTATGACGTTAGATCTATTTCTTTTTAAAAATTGTATAAGTGTACAATAAAGATAATACCGCAATGAACATTTAAAATGCTTTAGACAGCAGGAGTACCTGCTTGAGAATGGCAAGACAACTTAATACTTACGAGCCACTTCCGCACAAGTTTGTCCTTCCGCTGCCAGGCTCAATCTCAGTAAGGCTTCGATCATGGCTTAACTACTATCACATATTGTTATAAGCAGGACTAAATCTTAACATGCTTTTCGAAGCACGGAAACGCTCTATAATATGCCACACAAAGGGCCAGCTTAGCCAAGGACTGGCCCCCGTTAACTCCGCTTTACTTTGGTGATCGGTTCCGACGCGGAGATACGTGCGTTTCATGTGTGAGTTCGCCAAGGTTGTAGCTTAGGTTCTTTGTGTATATAGAGTTGTTTTGACAGGATTACCCAATGGCTGTGGTGGGCACCGCAGACCGGGGTATCTGCCTATATACACTAGAGGGCAAACCCGCGGAGTTCAAACGCGTGGAATCCCCGCTGAAGCACCAGCACCGCTGCGTGGCGATCTTCCGCGACAAGAAGACAGGCGCGCCCAGCGGCTTCGCGCTCGGCTCCGTCGAGGGCCGCGTCGCCATCCAGTACGTCAACCCCACCAACCCCAAGGAGAACTTCACCTTCAAGTGTCACCGCTCCACCGGCACCACCGGCGGCTACCAGGTGAGACACACACGCACACACACGAGGCGGCTTGGCGACACTGTGAGCGGTAGGCTGATAGATCCGAGCCTAGCCGAGCCGCGATCTTATTAGCCACATCTTTAAGTTTCAAGAGTTTGAACCTCCAAAATTCGTGCTCTTTTTACAGAAAAAAGTTTCAAAATAAAGCCAACTTGCCTTCAATGTTTATGATTTGAAAATATCTAGTAAAAATTAATATCTTATATTTTGAAAAAATAATAATTAGTGGTTTAAAGATGTATTCGTAGATGCTTAATCTATTGTGCTTTATCTCTACTTGTCCTCATTCATCAGCAGCTCATCACAGAAAATACTCTAGGTCTAAAAGAGACTTGTGATCTCTACTTTTGAGTCGTCGAGCTTTGTATGAGCGAGGCTAGTCCTGTAAATGAGCCCGAGCTTTAGACAAAAGGACTTGAAGGCCCCAAGCCTTGTACATCAATATCATCATATCTGCCTTACGAAGGTCACTGCTGAACATTGGCCTTCCCAATTGAATACTTTCTATTGGGGATATTTGCTCATAATCATCACGCTGGGCTGGCGGGGTGATCGCAGGTTCAGCCTCGCATCGCAAGATGACGCTGCTGCCCATCATCTGGTAGAACTTTTCTTTGTTGACTTTTACGAGTCCCCTTGAGATGAAAGGGGTTGGCACGGAACATCTAGCTGGCGCCTAAGTTTCTTTTTTTCTTTTAAATAATGGCTTTGTGCGTCTAGCACATTTAGCCAGTGTCAAGTAAGTGATATATTAATAATATATAATTCATAGTAAATGAGAATTAGTGGTGATAAAGATGATAAATGAGATACCCTCCCCTAAGCTCCTTGAGTTCTCAGTAAAGATGTGGGATTATACTGAGATCTCAAATGGACTTCTTGAGAGAAAATTTGAAAAGTGATGTTGCACTGTTTTGTTTGATTTACCAACACTCATGTATGTTCACAAACACTTAACGGTTAAAAATCCACCGTTATTACACATTAACATTAGAAATATCAAAAATTTTAGAAAATAAAACAAAACTGCAGACATGACGCTTCACTTTCCTGCCAAGAAGTCCACTTGTTCACGATACGATTTCCTTGTTCGTTGTGATGTGTGTATGTGTGTGTGTGTGTGCAGGACATATACGCTGTGAACGACGTGTCGTTTCACCCGACGCACGGCACGCTGGCCACGGCCGGCTCGGACGGCTCCTTCTCGTTCTGGGACAAGGACGCGCGCACCAAGCTCAAGCCCTCCGAGCCGCTCGACCAGCCGCTCACCAAGTGCGCCTTCAACCACACCGGGCAGATCTTCGCCTACGCGGTCGGCTACGACTGGGCCAAGGTAACTGCCGCTGGGACCACCCGACCATCGCGTGATCTTCTCACGTGCAGTGGGATGACAATACACTTTTTCAAAACACAAACATTTTATTGTGTCATCAGCACGGTCCATTACATGGGCCTTTTCTCACAAACGAAATTAAAAAGGATTTAAGACTCGCTGCCCTGCTGTTAGAAACTGCCTACTGATGGGGTGTATAGAGCTCCTAACAAGATCTGAGGAGCCCAAGTTAACCAAGGTGCACCTGCCGATCAACGGACGAGGCTCTGGCGAACAAAAAGTGCCCGGAAAGCGGCAATAGGCTCGCCACCTATTACGTGGGACACATAATATGAATGGCGAAGTGTGATTGATCTAACCATTAATATTAAAATGTTTATTGGTATGAGACAGTTTCTTTCGCAAGATGGGTACTCTACTATAATTATTGTAAGACATACTTGACCATTCCCTCATCCAAATCTAATAAAGTTTTTACTTCCCCTAAAAAATTTTAAAATTGCATAACCTTAATAATAATAATAATAGCCTTTATTCAGACATTATACACTTGGGTTACAATATTGTATATATATATATGGTTATTTATAAGTAGTAATAACAGTATATTATGCATGGACTCCGTCTGTATGTCATATGTTGACAAAGGCCTCCTCCAACTGATGCCATTTTCGTCTATTGTCAGCTACCCGTGTCCATGTAGCACCTGCTATAGCTTTGATATCATCAATCCACCGTCTTAATGGTCTACCTCGCTTTCTTCTTTTCTGACTCGTGAACCAATTCATAACTGATTTGGACCATTTTTTACCTCCTCTGATTGTATGGCCTGACCACTTCCATTTTAACTTTTTAATTGTTTTTGCAACATCCTTGGTTTTTCTCTAGTTCTTAATGGTTACAATTTTGATTCTGTCAGACAGTCTTTTACCTAACATACTTCTTTCCATGGAGTTCTGACAAGTTGCTAGCTTTTTAGTATGTCTTTTTGTCAATGCCCAGGTTTGGCAGCCATAAGTTAGTACAGGAAGTATGCTGTATGGTATCAGAGTTTTTGTTTAATTTTTATGTTTGTCTCGTGTTTACCTTATAACCAACTAAATAAGATGTTATGAATTACCTAATCCACCAAATTTTTACCATCAACTTTTTGTTTCTCATTTGCAGGGCCATGAACACTTCAATCCCGCAAAGAAAAATTACATCTTCCTACGGCCTTGTTATGAGGATCTCAAACCGAGAACAACCTAGAACATCGCGCTTAGATACAATTAGTTTACTTAAGCATTACTTATAGCAAAATAAAATTACTGCATAAATATTATTCAGTAAAATTATTTCTATTTTATGCATTTCTTTTTGTAAATAAATGTATTTTCTAGTTTTTTTTAACTTTAAGATGTCTAAACTAAGGTCAAAATGTCATCAGCTATTCAATATAATGATTGATAAGTAATAAAGCTATTTTATAATATAATTTAATTTTTTAACCCCATTTCTTTTTATACACACAACAATTACACCGATAGGTATAACAAACATATATGGCAGGTGAGTACTTGGTTCACATAACCAGTCACTCCATTTTGCTTGAATACTTGGAGTTATACTATGTTTCCTTGTCTCTCACATCAATCTGCACCACATTCCTTTTGTACAAAAGAATGATGACTTTCCATGAATCTAATTTTATGGAATAGAACACAGCAGACCCAGTGAAATTTTTGAATTTGCTTTGTTCATTTAGCAGTTAAAGAAAAACATCCGAAGTAATTATGTACACTAATTTTATTATAAAACATTCACAGCTCTAGCTATTTCTAGAAAGATGTTAAAAGGAATAAATAATAAAGTATAACAATTCAATGGTGTTCACCGTGATGGTCGTCGCCACCAACTGCCTTGCTAATCCCCACAGTGACGATGGCCAGCGCCAACCCAACCCCAAACCCACGGAAAAATGTTCCTTTAGCGCGTCCCATTTTCGTACCAAACCCAGGATGGTATCGCCATGCCTCGTTCCTGGAATATTTATAAACATTTATGTTTTCATTAATCATATCCCGAATTAAACAAGTAACTATGTTACTTACCATAATATTTTAATAACAAATTGAATAATGTTATCTCCTAATTGAATTTTTATACACACCTAATCCATGGATCCTTTAAACCTTTTTTTGCCAGAGCTTTTTCCAATTCTTCTAACTGTGGGATTCCCTTCGTTTGGAACTGTGTGTAGGGAGGGATCGTGTACGGAGGTTCGTGGCCGTGCCCGCCCATTATTGTTCGCAAGTGCAAGCCTTTTAACTGCAAGAACAACAATAACTTAACCTAGAATTGGTTACATAACAAATGTGCAGCTAACTGTAGTGCAAACTTGTTTAATAATAAATTCTAATGTAGTTAAAAACTCTATTTGACTAACTAGGTATCCATTTAATAATATTATTTACCTTTTAAATCAAAATTACTGAATTGAATTTATTGGTAAATGTTTGACATAATCTGAGATGACAGTGACAGCCAGGACAACCTTTTTTTTCTTTAAATATGGACTGAATCGATTAGAATATTTGCCAGTGTCAAGAAATTAGATAATTCAAGTTATTTCCACAATGTGCAACGTTTTCGTTATTTAGTCACAGTAAAATTCCTACTCCAGAAAAGTAGTGGAGACTTTAGTAGAGGTTTCTATGGAGTTTTGGAATCGACACGGAACATCAAAATTCTCTGCAATACACTGCTTTCCTACACTTGTGTACGTTGCCGAAGAATACATCGAGGACTTAAAGGCTACTTGCATGATGCGCCATTACTCCAATTTTATTTTTATATATTATATTATTATCTATTATAGTTAGCATCAAAAGTAAGCTATATCCTGAAAATTAGGTGTCGCTTCATCCGAAATGCTTCCATTGCTATTAATTTTGGAGTAAAGCAAAACGTTTGATATGACATGAGATTAGATTAACAGGAGAACGATAAATGCTTTAAGTCATACTTTCGTGTCCTTATGGATTAAAGCTATAAGTAATTTACTTAGTAAAAATTGCCCTTTTTTACGTCGGTTTCGGTTTCTAAGTCAGTGGTTCAACCATCTGTTATTAGATATGAGGCCAAAATGACACGTATGTGAAGTGCCAAAAAAAGGTGCTTCGATTGACTTGAAACCGAGGTCAAACGACGCAGAAAAATTCGCTGATGCCGGATATGTATATATGTCACCGTAAAATTGTAAATAACGTTAAATTATAATCTATCCCACGATATTGTAATCTGTCGAAAAATTGTGATCCGTAACAAACCGCTCACAATTTAACGCATTATTTTTCGATAGATTATAATCTGTCGAAGACAAACCGTCAGATTGTAAAATGGCATGCGACAGAACGCACCTCGCGCTCTGATTGGTTAAACTTCATGTTCCCCTACCTAAACCTAAAGAAGTGCAGTTAAATAATAAATGTGAGTTAGTCACAGGACCGTTAACACTCCCTACAACTTATTATAATACAATGCGTTATTATTATTAACACGAAATCTGTTTTAAATCACCAAAACACTGTTTGTTTACATTTCACAACAAATGAATTTGACTAATAACAACCGAAGATGGCGACGACGGGCGGCTGAGCGGGGAACATGAAGTTCAACCAATCAGAGCGCGAGGTGCGTTCTGTCGCATGCCATTTTACAATCTGACGGTTTGTCTTCGATAGATTATAATCTATCGAAAAATAATGCGTTAAATTGTGAGCGGTTTGTCACGGATCACAATTTTTCGACAGATTACAATATCGCGGGATAGATTATAATTTAACGTTATTTACAATTTTACGGTGACATATATAACTCAATATCGCCCAAGGTGTCGTTTCATGCAATTAGGCTTTCGATCCTAGAATGTATAAAAATCCACTATATTAACGATAAATTAAAATTTACACTAGTTTTCGAAAATAAAACATTGCCGTAATGTATCTTTTTCCGGCGCCAATACTAAAGGCCAACTTTAGTTTTAACTTTATGTTTACAACTCGAATTTAGCTCTCTTTTGAATTGGTCCATTATTATTGTCATTTAAATGTAGAAACGCTAGCTAGTTTGTAGGGGACAAAGGTGTCATACTTTCGTATATTACTTGCTCTGTGGCTCGCGCGGGTGGACGAAGGCCGGGGGCGGATTGCCTCTATGTTTTGCTTTGTCCGTTTAAGTGTTTTGCCTTGCATTGAATTGCATTGCATTACAGAGTAGCTCAACTAGCCCAGTTGAGTGAGCCTGTTGATCCCATTGCGACGTGATAATTGATAAAGAAAGGACTAAAAAAGACCGCGAAGTTATTATTTTGTTAGTTCAGTTACCGGTTTCGTTAATCGGGATTTTTTTTAAGTGTTAGAAATTAATTTGAAAGCGTCGCCTGGAGTGGATTGGTGAAGAGTGATCGCTTCTCTAAGTGCAAAGGAGTGTTGTAAAGACATATCGATATGAGAAGCTGGAAGGCCTGATGGGTGTGAAATCTCATGCAGCCGGCCTGTGGCTGGCGCTGGCGGTGCTAGTAGCCGCTGCCGGCGCGGCGCCGCCGCTGGGTGAGTCCTGCATGTCGCCGCCCGCCCTCCGACGATGCATCCTGCTTTTTCTGGGAAGACAGGCTGTCAGCACTGCACATATAGGATTCCAAAATATCTTGGCTTTTTAGTGCTTCTAGTAATAAATACATACTTTTTTATTTAATAAATATGCTAAATCCTTTGCATGAAATGTTGTTTTATTACCAATTTTTAAATGCTTAGTTTTTAGTGATAAGTAGTTGATAGATTGCATGACTAAGAAATGGTTTGAACTTTTTTGAAATTCTATTTTTGTTTGTACAATAAAGCACCTTGGGTATTTGATGCATTGTTGTGAAGGTCGCTGCCATTTCACAATACCAGTATTGGAACAACAGCCACATACAAGTTCCCTTTTAATTAACACTCACTAGTGATTGAAACATCTGCATGAACTTAATGGTTTATTACTTAGGTTTGATAAAACATATTTTATGGTATGTTATGTTTAAGTTTGTTTGCCCTTTGAACGTAATACTGAAGCAAAACTGTAACACCTACTATTAAACCATTTTCTCAGTTTTCTATAAATTAATAGGTATGTATTTGGTAAGATCAACTTGCTTATGATTTTTTAATGCATTCAATAATGCAAATACAGTACGGAACTTACAATTAGTCAGAAGTGCTTGACTTCTCACTGCCAGTACTTTTTATCTGATGTAACTTATAGATTTGTCTGTATATTACTACTAGCACCTTCTTCTTGGAGGGAATGTGCATTGAATTCAGTAAGTAATAGGGAATCATACAACAAAATGACAGTTTTAGCACATAATAAACGCTAATTTTGTCCTCTTTGCCCACCTCAGAGGTCTTGAATGAAAACCTGAATAACTGAAAGCATTTAGCGCATTAGTAAATGGTCAAGGTTCCTGATGTGTCTTAAAACACAATTTATACAGGTAGATACCTCTATTTATTGATCATCAAATGAATTTTGTGAGAATATCTTAAAACATAAGATATCATTAACTGTTACGTACTAGGAATCTATTTAATTCCAAAAAATATTTCTTATTCGATATAGTTTATATATCATTTTCATCTTAGTCTGTCAACACTGCTGTGAGACATTGGAATTTCCTTTTCACTGATGAAAGGGTTTTTTTTAAATCTATATTATATTAAATATTTTAGCTATTAACCATAAGTTCTGTATGTTTGTTATTGTAAGCTATCTAACTAAAACCTTGGTGTGTGTGAGGAGGCCTGACTGAGCCAGTGGGATTTAAGGCTGATATGATGATATCAAAAACATGAACTGTAAATAAATTTTTCCCAGGAGCCCAATAGTTGAAATTAATAACAAACCACAATAAGTGGTCAGTATGTAACCACGGGCGCGGCGCTAGTTTGGTGGTGGAATCGAGTGGTGTCATTTCCATGTTTCAAGACTGATGGGCGCCGCGATTAAGTCCGAAGGCGGAAATCAGGCGTATGGTGTTTGGTCAGTCTTACGAGAATTCTGATTTTTGGCTATTTCTCACGTAACATGGTGCGTACGTAAGGGGACCTTAAAATGGTACGCCACAGAAATACAGCCTTTCTTTTCTATTAGAAGGTGACTGTTAGTCAATCTTAAGGCAAGTCTAAGGTAGTACTTGTGAAACCCCTACTTATAACGAGCGCAGTCCTTATGTCTTCACGCTCATGATGAAGCTAGAGGTGTCGAGACAGGCGACACGTCGCCCTCCCCTTCATGCCCTTTTCCGACAGCGGACCTCTGCGCGCATTGTTCCAGCCATTTCTCGGGTCAAGAATCCTTTTTTTAAAGGATGCCGATCTATAGATAGATGACTATAGCGAGAGGACTTCATGTTGTAATAGGAATTGTCTTTTTAATTATTTGTTATCTATCTATCTAAAATCTTTTATCAATTTACATCATTTTGGGCATCAAACGCATAACAATGCGTGTTCCAACCAATTCATCAATTATTGGACCGTACTACGCGTTAGCCCGCCAATAGACTAGTGCGTATCAAGTGTTTGCTACAACTCCTAGGTTGTCGACATCGCGCGCTGTTCGCAAGTGCATCGATCGATTGCCTTCCAGTCGTCCTGGGATAGTCGTACTTAGATGCTGTTTCTTACGTAGCGCTGACATCAGCAGCAGCTATTTTCCTTATTCCCTGTCTACATTAATATCGCGATGTTTCATTACATTTTTAGTTTAAACGGAGTCAACGTTACTGCGGAAAATCAGTTTATCAGGTCTTTTAATAAAGTAAAGTAAATGTTTATTCGGAGCAATTTTACACCATGAATATTACAAAAAAAAGAAACTAAAACTAAAAGAGCACATTGCTACCGAAATGGATGCCACTCAGCTCATGCCCTGACAAAGAAATGTCAAGACGCTGATTTTCAGTGGCTCCAATCAGATAAAGTGATTCATTTCGACGAGGCATTGGGTTTTAGGCTGGGTTCTGCTGTGTTATGAACCTTTAGATACCTTACGTTCGATCAGCCACTGCCCAGTTGTTGTAAGAATTAACCGGGAGATCATGGCGTTAGTCTTCTATTTCTAGTTCCTGTTAAACTTTTTACTGTACATAAATTATAAATGATTTAATATTGGTAATTAACCGGACTTGTCGTGACAAACCTTAACTGAATGATCTACCATTGCAGCCGCATATCATTCAGAAGGGGCTATCTCTGCGCTGTGTAGCATACGGTTAAGTATAAAGTTTAACTTTTAAATCATTAAACGCCCTCGTTGTATACAGGGACAGCAAGCTGGGCCCATTTGGCTGTCCCTTTATGTACCCAACCTAATTGTAGAACAGCTCAGTCGACACGCACGCATCAATAATAAACAAGTGTTATTGATCGCAGGCTCCAAGTGTACGCCGAGCAATTACCATAGCGGTGTCACTTGATAGGGCCGCCCATTGGTTGTCACCTTGTGAGGAATTCCCTAGCTGCCCCCCTGCATGACTATTAGAAACTTACAAAATCCTCGTGCTTGAGAGGAGGCCTACCACTCAGCATTGAGTATCGGTGCTTCGGATGGCATGCTAAGCTGTTTGTCCTGTTTATCATATAGGGTAGTCGTTAAACTATGTTAGAGGTCTGATAGGCGGCTTAAAAATACTTACAAGCAGGACGCCACAATGTGCACTGTGTAGTATGATTTAAGCACCTTGGTTCGTAAGAGGAGGCTTGTGCTCGGTAGTGGGTTGTTAAAGGGCTGAAATTATTATGAAGACAGTCGGCATCGGGTGCCCACAACCTCACCTGTGATGAATCGGCGCCACTAGAGCCCGCCTTCATTTCGCTTCCAGCCGGCTTTATTAATAGCTAAGTACTGCAGAAACCGGGCCAAGCGGCCGTTGAGGCTAGAATCAGCTGAATAGGGAACTACTCGTAATTATGAATGATTGCTCTGCGCAAAATGTTATCGGTGATTTTTTTTCTTATTTGCTTCGTTATAGAACATAACACGTCTTGATTGCTTGCCTGTTTAGCTCCAAATGAAACATAGGAAGCGATTTTCTTAGAGAGTTGATTCTATTTATTGATTTGGTGACGGGAAAGTTTGTATATCTACAACTACATACAATGTCTAATACCACCAAATCCCACGCGGAAGTTTTGAAGTTTGAAGTAATTCTAGGTTACCAAAAGAACGAAGTCCAATAAATACTCAAATGCTTCGTCAATAAGTGGGTGCTACGAGACTATCTCAGTCCAGCCGCCCCCCGCCCCCCCGCCCGTCGGAAAAGTAGAGAAACAAACGCACTCACTTTGCATTTAATAATCAAGTAGGTACTAGGGGCAAACCTGTCTTCGCCTGTGTAGTTTATTCCCACTAGTTCTATACTAAAGTACGTCCTTATTAAACCTAAAAACGACATTCTAAACTATGTAGTAGAAGGTATAGTTTTCCTAATCTAACGGAACTTGTAATTAGGGTTCAAGCTTTCTTCGTATCAAAATTGCCGTAATTGTGTATTGTATTTAAAAAAGTGCACAGGCAATGTAACGAAATCCTAGACGTGTTTTATCCTGTTTGAGTTCTAATAGCTGTCCGTCACTCGATCACTCGCCAAGAAGTGCACAAACCGGTCCCCGGCTGCCCGCCTGTCCGCCAGGCCGGAGTCTGCACGCAGGCTCCGCGGCTATAGTGCGGCCACCTTTTCAGAACACAGTTGCTCGAGTCTAGAGACGACCTTGATGAAAAAATCGCTGCCAATATACTTACAACCTTAGAATTACACCCTTACAACCTACGAGCGGGTAATGGATATCCTATGTCCTGTAGTTCACGCAGAAGATGTCGCAAGCGCTTTATGTATTTTCCTACTGGAAAATAATAAGATCGCTGCAATCACAGTGATGCTATTATGTCCTTTCTAGTAAGATATGGGAATCGTTTCATGAATAAATTCAGCTTTAGGTACCCATCCGCTCTAAATGTCCGAATCACCGTAAGTCCACTGCACCGCAGCAGCAGACTTAACGTAGGTATATAAATAAATAATAAATATTTCTGACACTTACACCAATTATTTAGTTCCAAGATAAGTATCATTAAGAACTTGTGTTATGGATACTAAATAACGGATAAACATACATAAATACTTTCTTTTTTTTTGTAAATGCATACTTAATATACATATGAAAACACCCAGACCAGAACAAATATTCATATTTATACTCACAAATATTTGTCCTGTGCAGGAATCGAACCCACGACCTCAGAAGTGGAATGCGGGTATACTCGTCACCACGCCATATCGGTCGTCAAAATCGTATATGAAACCCCGCTTTTTAAATGTGCTATATCTAGCAGATTCTAACATTGTATTACTTGTGGTTTGTACCATACCATATTGTCAATATCAATATCGTTTGAATCTGTCTGACCGCATTCAATACCCCTCTCTCTATTTAAAAAAAATACTAGTTTGTCCATATGTGCAAGGCAAATTTATTATATCTACTAAAAAGCTATGGACGAATGTCTAAAAATAAATAACTTTTATTTTGTTTGTTAACTGGTTTAACACAAATACTAATTAATAATTAATTAATAGATGAATTTGTTAGCAAATCGCGGTAAAACAATGCTCTTAATTCCTTTTGTTAACCTTGACCGACCTTGAACCGTGTCGGTGTAACGTATTTCCTCTCAGTGTGAAAGATTGGCTTGTAAAGTTGTTTTTGGCACAAGGCACTGTTTTGTTCACCAGAACCTCGTCCGTTGATCGGCAGGTGCACCACTTGCAGGTGAGGTTGGCTTGGGCTCCTTAGGTCTTGTTAGGATCCCTACGCACCCTACGTTTATATACAAATACCTATAATATTTTGTATTTAATACAAGACGCTATAAGATAAGCTAAGACAAGATTCTATGATTTAAAAAGCTGCAGGTTACAACTAACACACAGGTACAAAACTGAGAACTTAATCCCATTAAGTATTCTCTGCCAGTAAACCTTAGGGTGAGCAGAAATCTTTATAGGCGGCGCGGTATTGAATAAACTTACATAAACTAAAATATAAAGACTAACTTCATTTATAATAATATACTACATTAAGAATAAGTATACAGTCATAATATTGAAATATGACAGCAAGGAGCAACTAAACCACCAATGCTGATAGTATTATAGATGGCGTTGTAGATTCAATAAACAAAGGCAGCCTTGTATGTACGCGGGGCATGTCAGGACGGTCACGGCGATAGTGGCCCCCTGGACCATAACAGGCCCGTCTATTCACGGAGCTGCACGCTGCGCCCGGATATTCAATTACCTCTCAGAACGGTTTAGCGAGATACAGTCAAGATTATTATACAAACAAACAAACAGATGTATTAAAACACACTTCACTTTGTACACGAAACTAATGCATACTCTACACTACAGGAACTCTACAATCGCCTTCTTTTGTAACAACAGAAAAAAAATACAGGACATACAATTCTTTATTATAGCTGACAAATATAAAATAATCTTGATCTTGAACACACGCTTCCTTTGGCATCGGCAAATTGTCTGCCAACATTTGTAAACTCCATCATAATTTACTTGTTATTTCGACGCTGTATCGATATATATCTGCAAATCATTGAGCATTTGAAAGTATCATGTAACCGATGTTTTTAAAAATATTGTGACTACTTGACTACTTTACAAATTTGTTAAACTTTAATGTGATATCGTCATTACATCGAATTCATTAAATATGGGATGCATCGGTTTTATTAATTAAATTTCCATAAAAATATCCATAACAGGCGCTACATAAATAATCGGGGCAGCACTTTCTGTTTGGCTTGTTAATTAAAGTGCTCGTCATATAACCATCCTGCCTGATGGTAAGCAGTTCAAAAAAGAGAGAACTCCATCCGTGGGATAAATAATGTAAAGCGCACCCACTCATAAAGACCTGTATAATTACGTTTCACGCCCCGCCTAAAAGAAAGAAAGAAAGAAAATATTTATTCAATACAAGTTGCAAGAAAAAAAATTACAGAAAATAAGTACAAAATAATAAAAACACAAATCAATAACAATAAGAACCCAAATGTAAGAAGTACTCAACTTGTATTGAAAAGGTGCTCACTCAGCAAATTGTCGAACATCACAGAGATGTCGCGACGCTGATCTTCCGTGGGCACCTTTTCAGAAGGTAATTTAAACGCACAATATTTCAAAGACATAAATAGTTTCTGTTGAAATATGTTAACACAATAAAGGTATTCAGAAAAAAGATCCGGGTTTATAAAAGGATTACCAAATTTCGGGGTGCGAGTGCTGATAGTCTGTACAGTTTGTGGATTGATGTGACTAGCACGTGTTGTTCGAGGGAGAGGAATGGAAAGAGCGGGATGAAATCAGATAGCTCATCAGGAACGCTCACCATAGTAATTCCGGTAGAAGACACTGAGAGATGCGATCGCCCTACGTAGCTATAGTTTCTCGAGAGAGGCTGTAACCTCAGCGTACAGCAACCTATAATGCGAACCGCTCGCCGTTGCAGCATGTCAAGTGCTTCGATGAGGTACTTAGCAGAACTGTCCGAATGTTGGGAACAATACTCCACACTCAATCGCATTTGAGTCTTGTACAATAGACACTGCTGCTCGGGAGTGAAAAACCGCCTCATCTTATAGTGGATACCCAACTTACAGGAGGTAGTTAAAATAACACCCTCGATGCAGCATTTCAGGTCCAGGCCGATGCCCATGCCATGAATGATAAGGTCCACCAAAATGGGTAACGGAGAGATCTGAAGAGAGCGAGGAGTAAGAAAGGAAGTCACCGTAGACGAGGATGCAGAAACCTGAGTTGACCTGAGAAATCAGAACTAGCCTAACTCATCATATCCTAGCATTATTCCGGTTGCCCTAGATTTTAGCTTAGGGTCCAGGGCCTGCTAACTGGTTTAATCAGATTGTGACTGAATTTATGTTATTACACGAAGGGACTGCCGTCTGACTCTCGGAACCTGGAGGAAGACATTAATCCATGTCTTCTTCCTAATTACGACTGCCATTGATGTGCATGACAGCCGGCACTAAAGTCTTAAAGTCCTTTTCGAGGCACGAAGCTAGAGATAATATAGAACTAGCCTAACTGGACAATCTTAAAGTATATGAACTACTAGTAGATACAATAATAATACAATTAGTACCTCCTGTTCTTGACTTACTTCTTTACAATATGGACAAGCGGCTAGGAGCGTTACAAACGAGTTAGCAGGTCGATCAATCTTTCTAATAATTCAATAACAAAAACGTTAAGCCGTAACATCTACTCGTATATATTATAATTATAAGTAAGTAACAGCAACATTTGCCTAACGAAAATAAGTGATGAAAGCAGAGTTTCGAAGGTGCATCCCTCTGAAGCGGTCCTAAAACTGAGGCTTAGGACTGAAGTAAATAAAAAAATATATTGAGGTTTTAGTAAACTTCTTCAAAATTTACCATTATAATCTTGAAACTTCTCTCTCGTGGTAATTTTTTTGATCTACGTCCATCATACCGAGCTATGGGACTGTTTATCTGGTGAGCGTGAGGGTGGCGAGCGGCCGTGACCCCGCCGCGATGTCAAGGTCGGCGGGTCGGACCCACACGTTACCTACTATGAAGTACATTGAACTATCTAACTCAATTCAAGTATAAACTTCCTTAACTTTTTACATTATCTTCTACTAAAGAAACTAATATAAAAAATAATGTTTTAGGGTTTCTTATATAAATGAAATAGAAAAAATACGCTCGAGAAATGAATTTAGTAATCACAAATAAATGTATGTCCTTCGATGTTTGTGTATGGTGATAGTCCGTGACGGTAAAAGTCCCCAGAGGAGGATTACTAACGAAAGTCACTTTATGCCATGTCTTTATAATTTATTGATTCAGGCGTTACTTTGCGGAAATCCATTGTAAGCAAGTGATGGATTAAAAATATATTTGTAACAATTCCCGCGCTACTATAATTTCCCGAAAAATCGAGAAACTATTCAACACGACACGTGTTTCGCCCTTACACAGGGCATCTTCAGGTAAAATAGGAGCCTCAGAACAACGATGTCTTCACAACCAACGCTGAAACGAGAGTCCCATGCCATGTCTTTATGCCATGATGTGCACGTAATTAGCGCGCTCGCAGTTGGGACAGATCTCACAAACAGATGCCGATAGACAGACAGAAGAGACAGATAGTCTGAATGGCGAGTCGTGTAGTGGCCGGCTCACCCTTGACCGGCGATAAGGCGCTATCAGTCACCTCGCCTGTTGATGGCTCTGGGGCTATATTTTCTTTACCGCTTGCTTATTATAGTCCTACTTATACGAAACTAGCATTGACCGACGACTACACTAGTCTTTTATGAAAAGTTAACAGGTGTAAAATTTTTATTTTTTTATTAAAAATCAAAAACTGTCGCGATAATGACCACCGAAATAAAGCACACAGGTTAGTCCTCGAATCTTAGATGATCACCTTTTTGTGTGACATTTTATATCGAACGCTTCCGTGCTTCGGGAGGCACGTTAAGCCGTTGGTCCCGGTTAAATAAATCTAACAGCAAAAAACCACACACCAGCTGAGTAGGATGCTAATGGGCTGACATGATAATTATGACAAATCTCTAATGAAAGGAAGCTTTACACGCGGGCTGCCGCATCGCTTCTTCGAACTGCTTTGAAGTGGTTAAAAACTAGCGGATACACGATCGAAAAGGGCCACCTGCAGGCTTTTAGATAAAGGTCTTTTAAAAGATAAACTGAGCCCCAACCGTCCACACGAAAGAAAAAGACAGTGCCACCTTAGAGGCAAATTGACACCAGTTTGACTCCGGCTAAAGAATGATCAGACGGCGAGAGCCCAATTGACATGTCCTCCCCAGCAATAACATTACGACAGATGCCAAATTTACAATTGCTTCGTTTAACTGCTAAAATACCAACTTAATTTTTTTCCAGAATGTGTTAAACGTTCCCTTTGTATCGAAAGTTGTAATAAACTTAAGAAACAAGTTACTTGTTAGTGAAGTGATCTGTGGGAGAGACACGCTGATGACGCGAGTCGCCTGGGTGCTTCCTAAACTGCGTTCTTACACTATAACTACAACAATTCCACCCTTATATTAAACTCTGTGGCGTACGGTGTTCCGGTAAATAACACGCTGGTACTTGGGAAAGCCAGTTGGTATATATTTGCAGTTGGGACTGTGACTTAACCTCAGATGTTACATCACATTATACTCAGCAAATAGTGAAAAGAGTAATATGTACCTATTTATGTAGATACCTCAACATGAAATACGTACTTTATTTGTAGAATAGACCCTATATTCCGCTGGTATGACCATTAAGCCATGTCTCCTAGCATGACAAAAGTTCTTATAAGAATTATAAAATAAAAATTGTTATTATAAATCAGCATGCATATAAATAACAGTTATTTATAAACCTTAAAGGCACGCTGCACACCCCGCGTCGTGTATGCAGCGCACACCGCCCACTGCGCTCGCGCATCTCTTCGTTAACTGCCGAGCGTCTTCTAGACGACCACAGAATGCATAATTTCTTTAGCTAAAACCGAGGCGCGTTTAACGAGAAGCCTTATTATTTTATAATGGTATTTAAGAAAGATAGATTGAGAGTTCATAGTTAAGTTATACAGTTCATACTAGTAGTACCGACTTAGTTGCCTTTTCCGGACATAAGTAGACGAAAGATATGGCGAGTAGGGCATGCGTCCAGTGCTGCATAATCGCACTGTCTACGTCCAGTCTCACTGAGCCGGATTTAAGCAGGCTTTTAAAGTAAGGACGCAAGTAGCAATGCGGTTTCTAATGGTGGCCAAGAAGCTATCGACACGCTGCAGTGGCAGTTTCCCCTTGAGTGTAATGTAATACAGAACAGCGTAAAGGGTCAGGCAATGCCAGGCGCACTCCATCAGCATCCAACGACAGTAACGACACGGATCGTGGTCGTGACCTGGGACCACAATTCTATTAAAATTAACAGTTTCAACGTGAACGAACGAAATCTTTACCAGCCAACCATAGCAGTTGGTTAGTTTTAGCTTATGCTTTTAGTAATTGTTCGAAATTATTATGAAAATTTCCATCGATAAAGTTCCATCCTCCTCATCAAACACCTTTGAGTGAACAGAAATCGATTTGTAAATCAAGTTCCCGAACGATGTTCGACGCCGTTACACAGACTGACATCATTTAGTAGAATTAGGGCCCCGCTATCGCTTCCACGAACCCAAGGTTCAACTGGGAAAGTGATAACTATGTAACTTATCTTTGAGACATTACATACCAGCTATTTGTGGTCAGATTTCTTACTAGACTTGGTCTTTCAAAGACAATTTCCATAATTCGTAGTAGATACATTTTATTAGGTGTCTACATTTGAACTCTTGGCTATCTACCGAAATTCACGGACAGTTAGGGGCTTATCACAAAACAAGATCTAAAGTTAAAACAGGTCTAAAACTAGTACTGTCACTGTGTTTCTGTTATCAAAAAAAAGTTAGGGTTTAAAACTTAGATATATTAATTAGATATAAAGTATTTTTAAAATATAAAAATGCTGTGAAAAATACGGTCATCGGTATAGATTAATATTACGTAGTGCGAGGTAAATTTTAACCATAAAAGTTATGTAGCTTTTATCTACCACATACTAGCAGCGCCCCGCGACCCGCGTGGTCCCCGTTCCCGTAGTAATACCGGGATAAAAAGTATCGCAAGTGTTATTCCAGGACTGCAGCTATGCACATACCGAGATTCATCACAATCGGTTTAGTAGTTTTTGTGTGAAGAAGTAACAAACATACATACTTACAAACTTTCTCATTTATAATATTACTCGTAGTAGGATTCATTTTAGACTCTTGACCTTCCACCGCTGGACTTTAAGTTTTTCGACGCCAAATAACCGACGAACAATAGATTTTCTATTGTTTCTGGAACCGACTGTGTTCAGTGTTAAAAAAAAGCAGCTAAATTCCCGGCTTAAGAATGCGAACTCCCAATTTGGAAATAAGATATTAGGAAGCAGGCAACTCAGGCAGGAATTATTCCATTCCTTTAGATATTATATTTTTAATCAATTTTAAAAAAGAGTACTCTCCGACTATTACTTTCTCATGCTCTTAGCAAAAATGATTCCTAAATGTATGTGGCCGTTTGTATTTTTTGGATACGCAAAATCTATAATAGATTTATTGAATATAATTAAGGCAGTTAACTTTCTTTATAAGTGTTTCTACCAATTTTGATAACACAATTATTATTAAGTAGATAGGTAGTTTCTTTACTATTATTTATTTGAAAACAATGTGATGTCAGTGGACGGATTATTGAATTGAAGTGCCACTTTAGTGATAACATTATTAGATTAACGGCTATTAAATACATTTTAATCAACAACATAATGGCTTACAATTTTCCAAATGCCGCTTATACAATCCCTATTCTTTCTGCAGACACTAGATGCCTAACTTCGACAGGTAATTGTCTTCTTAAGATCTAACTGCAGCATTTTTTTCCATGATAATGGCTAGAACTGAGTCATCATCATCACTATATCCTTGCATTATCCCGGTTGCCCTAAACTTAAGCTTTCGGGCTAGGGTCTGCGTACTGGTCTAGTCAGCTTTTGACTGAATTTCAGTCATTGCTTGGAGCGACTGCTGTCAAAACTTCCACCACCACAACCTAGAGGGAATTCTATGGCTAGAGGCTAGAACTAAGTCATATGTACCAACACCAGCATAACCTATTGTTTACAATGATGAAGAAAGATTTTAGTCTGTCTGTACACACATAACAAAAGGATCAAATCTAGCAGGTTTAAAAACAAAACATTATTGTGTGCAATGGCAATGAGATATGATTGTCGGATCAGATGTTCAAAGCCGCGCTGTACCAACGAGCCCGCATGCGTCCCGATAGGTCCGAGTCGTGGAAAAGGCCGCAACAATTCAATTGGCCTGCGATTGATAAGTGCGTGTCCTGCGCCTGCGCCTGCGCCTCGCCGCCAATTAAAATCACCGAGACGACACGTGTCGACGACCCGCGCACTTCCGGCTGCAGTAGACTTGCCTTAATGGCTTGTGAATGTAACACTCTCTCTATCTAGTCTCAATACATTAAGACATTTTACTCACAAACTGTCGGTGCCTCTGCCTGTACATATTATAATCTCACATTTCGCCAATTTTATTGTTTGTCTCACTCCCTCGTCCCGCCGCTACTATGCTGCTTACTTACGAGCAGGGCTCCATAACCTATATTGCCGACGCTGGATAAACACAGCACAATACCCGGCCATTTGGGAGAATAAATTATATTTCTCCGGACACTTGTATGTCGTTTTTATTAATAATTAATTGCTGAGTTTATTAAAAGTTAATTGTTAACTAAGATTTATCGTTTATCTTTATACAGAAATGTTTTTTTCAAGAGCCCGGGTTTAACCCGGACATTTTAAAATCCCCCGCCGGATGGCCCCCGGACGACCTTCAAACTAGGACAAACCCGAAGAATCCCGGACAAATGGCAGCCTTACTTACGAGAAACCTTTGTTAAACTTTGATACACAGACATTATATAAGCCCTCTGATAGCATATGTATAGTTACCCATTGCTGAAAACACTAGCGCGATTAAACAGGTGATGGTGACATGTATTGACAGTGAGCGGAACGAATGCTACGCAGGTATCTACTAAAACAAAAATTCACAATTTAGACGGCTTGTATGAGGAGATACGCATGAGGATTTTGAACTGACCATTTGACAGTTGCGAACTGATCACTTGATACGGATAAACCCAAAACACCGTGCCTACCTTGGCTCGTGTGAAGAGGCCTGTGCTGAGTTGTGGAACGTTTATGGACTGAGAGCATGCAGAGAACTTTCTAGTGGTGAACGCAAACGTACAACCACAAGGCCCAAATGTATTTTAAGCCAATGAGTAAATTGATCCGTTTCAAGTGATCAGTGCACAACAGAAGTGAACTATTTAAGCTTGTACCATGAATGGCCATAATTTTAAGGTATTGACTAAACTGCCCCTCTATAAGAATAACCGCCAGACTGACAAATCTTGAGAAAAATTCCACAACAGACAGATAAACTGAAAAATTCTGACAAAGAATCCACCTGCTTTTATGTCCTGATATAGTATCGCTCATATCTCTTTTATTGTGGTTAAGAAGAACAATTATGGAATTTTCATTTTGATAAAAGTTTAAGTAGTCTAAATGATCCTGTTGGTTTTAAAGATAATAAAGTACTTATATTTTATTTTATTTTTATTACCCTTGCTACTAGCTAACTAACTAAACGCAGACTCAGGACGACCGATATGGCGTTGTGGCGAGTACACCCTCACCCCGCTCCTAAAGTCGTAGGTTCGTTTCCCACGAAGGACAAATCTTTGAGGCATTAACCTGAGTGTTTGTTCTGGTCTGGATGTTTTCTTATTTGTGTTAAGTATGTATTTACAAATAAAAACAGATGTATGTATGTTTATCCGTTATTTAGTACTCATAACACAAGTTCTTAATGATAAATGGAAATAAATGATAGGTGTAAGTGTCAGTACAGTCAGTTGCAATAAAATGTTAACGCCTCTGTTCTTAAGTCAAAGTACCAAGATCTAAATTTCAATGCACTGGTATACATATCTTTGCACTTGACTGTACATCATTAATTTATTATCATGTATCTTTGGGTAATTTGTAGACGAGATTTTACTCCTTTTTACGCTTTATACGACACCCTTGGGCAAGACATGGGGATGTAGAATTGTTCAGAGGTGCCGCTACCAAACACTTTATTCAATATATTATTTAAACTTACGGAACATGATGTTTTATGAGGATGTGGTGGTTGTTGTAGGCGTGCCCGGAGAAGGGCTGCCCGCACCGGACCCGGGGGGGCCGGAGCCAGGGCCGGAGCCAGGGCAGGGACCAGGGCCAGGGCCAGATACGGGGCCAGGGGTGACGACATGTGACGCGGGGCAGTGGCGCTGCGCGGACGGGTCGCGCTGTGTGCCGGCTTCGTGGCGCTGCGACCTGCGCGCGCACTGTCCTGATGCCAGCGATGAACGGGACTGCGGTATGTCACGCACAGAGTTACTGAGTAGAGCCAGAAATACCCTTGAAGGTATTCCTTTTCGCAACCTTCTGACTTTTCTTCGATCATCAGTTTCATCTGATGACTGCCAATGCCAAGAGCAGACGGGCGGGACGTCCGTTTTTCTTGAGATGCTTCCGCTGTTGTGACTGATGATATCAAAAAAGTTGCTGCCACTAAGTAAGCAGGCAATGGCTTGAAGGTATGCAATTTTTGAGCCAGCCTCATCTCATCCCGCCCTCTTCTTTCCTCTCCCGAACCACACGCTGCTGGTCTTAAAAACCATTCACATATTGTGCAGACCATCAGCACACGAACCAAGAAATTTGGTAAGTCGTTTCTGAGTAGCCTCGTTAGTTGATCAGCAGGTGCACCACCATTCTGGGTCTTTTAAGCGGGGCGTGAAACGGCATTTTAGCAGGCCGTCATGAGTGGATGCACTTTGTACTGTGCTTATTAGGTATAAAGCGCCTTAATTTTTTTGAACTGCATCGACAGGATGTAGTAATTACGCCGTGAACTGTAAAAAAAAAACTAAAACTAAAAACTAGAGCATGAGAAAACCGGAGTACTATTTGGAGGGAGGATGTCTTGCAGTGCGATGATACCTGCCTCGGAGTACCTGATGATATTATCATTTCAATCTCAACTCGTTATCCCAGTAGTGGGACACTGAGCAGGGCCTCAGTGTGGATTCTGGTGGTGGAATGAATGTGCCGATATTGTTGACAGTGTACAACACGAGTTGCGCGGCGGGGCAGTTCCGGTGTGCGGTGAGCGGCGCGTGCATCGCTGGCGCGTGGCGCTGCGACGGCGAAAACGACTGCGGCCCGCGGGACCACTCCGACGAGGACCTCTACATGTGTGCGTATACACACTCATACACACAAACACATACTCTTACACCTGTGTAATATGTTCTCACACATCTAGCTTAATGTGGATCGCTTTAATGGAATTGTGTTTGCACGGGCTTCCTGCACCCACCATTCGTTGTCATAAAAGAAAATTTGCTCCTAACATTTCCATTTTCGTGATGGAAGATTTTCCCTTCCGTGAGGCGCACACATCCGCTCCCCACATGTCTGCCGCTTTCTGCCGCTTTCTGCCCGTAAATTAGCAGCGTGCAACGTTTCCTCAACGCGAGGTAGAAATGGTCATTAGAAGCAGGAGACTCGTTGTTTATTGTAACCACAGCTAAAAGAATGCTTGCGACTGCTATTTAATTTTGTAAATAATTTCGATGATGACACTTTCACTGTCCAAAGCCGCTATAAAGATAGACCTATCTATCTGTTGATAGTTGATTAGTTTGGCAGAGCTCGTCCCTGAGCGGTTGAGTTGTTTGCAGGCAACAAGGACTTCAAGTGCCCGGGCAACTACGCGCGCTGCGCGACGCCGCAGCACGGGCGCTTCACGTGCGCGCGCGTCGCCTCCTTCTGCGACCAACGCCGCGACTGCCACGACGCCAGCGACGAGTGGGACATCTGCGACAACTGTGAGGGAACACACACACTGCAACATACATTTATATTTCTAAAAAACTCGCTAACTGTAATAATGTGATAATACATAAAAGATACAGTAGTTTCATAAAACATTCTTTCTTATAGAATATGTTATTTATAACCTTAAAATGCAAAATTTTCTCATAATTAGTTTGTTACATTGATTTTGAGTGAGTATATCTAAGTCATTTTCGATTCAAACTATTCTTAGAAGTGTCAAATATGTAGCCGAAACAATGTCCTTTCAACCGGAGCACAAAGCGATGTTTTGTTTGTCCGCCCGGGAGGAAAGCAGGAGGGAGGAGGATGACGAGGTGAAGACTAACCGAGTGATTTGTATAGACAGGTAGGAGTAGATATGTTTGAGATATTTTTGATTCCTGAATATATTCGACCCTACCACAAAACGATGCTTAAAGTTAAACGAAGTCTGAACTTGACTCTCGTTCTTTACTCAGTCATCATCCTCCTGGTTTTTCTTCTGTTCTCCCTCCTCATTGTTGTCAGATTGTGACTAGTGTGTGTCCGTGGTGGGGAGCTGACGCTGATGGTGGTTGCTTGTTGCAGTCACGATGTCGCAGTGCGCAGGGCTGCGATGCGCGCTGGGCTGCCGGCCGACGCTGCAGGGGCTGGCCTGCTACTGCCAGGAGGGGTTCGAGCCCCGCGACGGGAAGTGCGTCGGTGAGGAACTCTTTCTTGATTATGTTCTAAACATTATTTTATTCAACACCTATGTAGAATGTTATTGTTAAAATAAATAATTATGGTTATAAGTTAAGTAAAGTATGATCTTAGTTAGTCTTAGGGGCTGTAATTTGTCGTACTATCAGTAACTTAACTTTCTAACCACTTTGTTTGACAAAAATAGCTGCTAACTAGATTAATATGAGCAGAGCTCTGTAGTGAGCCCGTCCTGCAGCATATACTATCAGTAACAATACAAAAAGGACTCCCTTTTCATTTTGTTATGCCTGGGAAGTTCGTATCGCTTCGGAATCGAAAATTTCTTTAGGATAGAAAAAATTAGGTTATGAGTTAAATAAACAAATAAAGGTCATGCTATAAATTAGCGGTTAACACGGGAGGTATCTTTTCGCACACGACCTGACTTCAGTCGTCGAAGTCAACCGTGGCCGGGTCGTAATTACTCTGGGATCGGACCTGAATCGTAGTGAACTAACGAACATAAACATTTGTAAACTAACGAGCGGCGATTGATTTAAAATATTTATCGATTTAAAACAAATCTCTGTGTATCGAGTACAAAGAAAATACCAATATTAATATAACCTTTATTTAAGATATTAAGCTTACATGAACGTGCGCGGTGTGCCCGCAGACTCGGACGAGTGCGCGGACGGCTGGTGGTGCGCGCAGTGGTGCCGCAACACGGCGGGCGCGGCGGCCTGCGCCTGCGCACCCGGCTACCGCCTCGCGCCCGACCGCGCCGCCTGCCGCCCGCTCGGTGCGCGCACACACACACACGCACACACACACGCACACACACACGCACACACACACACACACACACACACACACGTACACACACACGCACACACACACACACACACACCACCCTTCGAGCAGCAGTTTCGAATATGCCTATATTAAACAAACTCACCCCGTAAACACCAGCCTGCAATGGCCTTGTTTGTGACCCGAGGCACATCCCAATATTGGAACGTGGAAGAGATGAGATTCATGACACGATTCATCATCTCAGCCCATTAACGTTCCACTACTGAGCACGAGCCTCCTCTCACATACCAAGGTGCGAGGGTATTGGATAGTACTCCACCACGCAGACCCAGTGCGGATTGGCGGAGGCAGGTGCACAATTGTGTCCTGCTGTTAGAATTTATCAAGTCGCCCAATTTGGTCTCTAACATGGCTTAACGACTACACATTTAGTGATAACCGGGAACAACGGCTTAACGGCTTTGCGAAGCACGGAAGCGCTCGATATTAAATGCCACACATACGGTCACCCATCCAAGAACTGACTTAAGTTCTGTAAGCTCTGCTTTACTTAGGTGATCGTTTCCGACCACCGAGTATCGCGGACCTACGAGCGCATGAAACGATTGAATGCAAATAAAGTTCGAAATATCAAGGCTTTTCGAGTGATTTCGTTACGTTCTTGTGTTTGCTTATTTAATTTGTTATTATTTGCTTCACCTGTATGTATTTTTCATATACTTACAAATCATAACAAGATTGAAAAATTGAATATTAAAGTTAGTTGGCGCGATATATGTGACGTTCCTGTTGTCTACACGCAGACCCGCCAGCAGAAGGGTTGTCCCTCCTGGTAGTGACAGAGCAGGGCGTGCAGCGCGTGCAAGCGCCTGCGGACTGGCAGCGGCGGGGCGGGGGCGCGGGGGAGGCCCACGGAGGGGAGGGGGCGGGGGAGGCGGGGGAGGCCGCCGAGGCCGCGCCGCCGCTGAGCGCGCCGCCCCCCGACGGCCGCAACTCGCTCGCCGCGCTCAACGTGCGAGCCATCGACTACCACTATGACAACAAGTTGGTATTATCATAATTATAATCACACTTATTCAGCTCCCAAACTGAACAGCATCGTGTATGCATTCCTATCAACTTTCCGCGTCTATTGATTACGTCCGCTTCACCATACAAATTCGTTGCTGAACAGCTGCATAAGTGTAGTTCGACCCTATCAGTGCCAAACACAATAGAAAATTTATTGCTAGTCGGTCACAACTCTTGTTTTGTTTTAAAATAATTCACTAAAAACCTCCAACAAATTGCTTCTCATAATCTTTTGTTTACTGAAAACTTTTATTTACAATTATAACTGAAATAGTTTAATCGTAATACTCTTATGTATAGACAGCACCATTGAAGACTTACGCGTATTATTGTACGATGATTCGCTTGCAAAATGGTACGAAATTATTTTACTAAACTAACTATAAAACCTAATAGAACTATTAAGTCTATAAGTGTAGAATATATGTATTGTAAAAAGATAATCAACATTAAACGCTACGTTACATACGCTGTAACGTGAGACGTTTATTGCTCAATAGAAATGCGTTGTAAAATATAAAATAATTATTTCGTAACATGAGTGTTTACCTACAGAATTATGTTATGTTAAGATTTTTAAAATGATGTCAATTTATATTGTGCAATTAATAGAAACATTCAATATATGTAGTGTTAATAAATAATGATTATGCATAGACAAAATGAATTTAGTCTGTAGGTGTTAGGGAATAAGGTTCAGTATGGTTCGAAGGACCAAAATGTACGGTGATTCGCTTGCGGTTGTAAGCTGCCGCTCGCCACTCGTACAGTAAGAGGAAGGAGGGATGACATGCTGTACCAGGGGTACCCTGGCCACCAGCGGAGGGGAAAGGAGTGCTGTACCAAGGGGTCGCCCTGGCCACCAGCGGAGGGGAAAGGACTGCTGTACCAGGGCGTAGCCCTGACCACCAGCAGGAACGAAAGGAAATGCTGTACCAGGGGGTGCCCTGGCCACCAGCAGGAAGGGAAGGACCTGTACCGGGTGTAGCCCCGGCCGACAGTAGGAGGTGTAGAGAGAGGAATGAGACCCAACACGGACGGTTGAAATCTAATTTATTGCTTATAATTGTATGGTTTATATATTAATTACATGTTGTGTACACATATAAAGATATAAAGATGTGCAACGTCTGTGTAAAGTGCCGACGCTGCACGAGGATGTTGCAACTAGGCCGACTCGCCGCTGACCACGCTGACGCCAAGTCCAATGTACAGGATGTAGACTTGTACATACTGCCGACTCGGAAAAGAGACACGCCGGGCTGATGATGTCGGCGTGAATTGTAGATGGTGCAGGACGACTGTGGTTCAGGGTTGCCTCGCTGCTTCAGCTGCTGATGCAGACTCTATGCCCATTGTACAAGATACGAGATGTAGACTTGTACAATTATGAACAATAAACATAGTTCGATACAAAAAACTGCAGCCTTTGAAATAACGTTCTTCACATTTGGACTACCCGCAAAATTTGTATCATACCTTAACAACTTTATAATTGGTTGAATGAAAGTGTTGGTGTCTATTCCCCCCAGGGCCGTCTGCTACGTGCACCACAACGTGAGCCGGTCGCGCGTGCAGTGCGCGGCCGCGGACCACCTGGCCAACCGGACCGCCATGCCGGACCCCACGCTGTTTCCTGACCTCAACTGTGAGGCTACTCATTTATTCTCTAGATTACTTTAGTATATCATGCATGCATGGGTGCATAGGGATCCTACCAAGACCTAAGGAGCCCAAGCCAACCTCACCTGCAAGTGGTGCACCTGCCGATCAACGGACGAGGCTATGGCGAACATAACAGTGCCCGGTAAGCGGCAATAGGCTCGCCACCTATGACGTGGGACCAACTATATAATTGGCGAAGTGTGGGCGTAATATATGCCTCTGCCTACCCCTTCGGGGAAACAGGCGTGAATGTATGTATGTATGTATGTATGTATGTATTACTTTAGTAAATCTGGAAATCAGCTAACAAATCCTCTCTTATATTTATACATAGGTGCGCCTGAATTCTTATATGGGAATGGAATATAGCTATGGGGTTTTATTGTCATGATTATACTTTGAAAATTTCTAGCTTTATATGTTATCCTAGCAAGAGATTGACCGAAACTTGAATAAATGATTTTGACTATTCTGGAAATTAGCTATTCTTTCTTAAGAGTTCTTAATGAGTGAGCCTGAATTTCACTATAAGAGAAACGAGTGCTATGTAGGAAGATGTATTTATTCGATATAATTTTGATCTTTGTTTTGTTCCGCCGCAGCGATTAGTCACCTGCGCATCGACTGGATATCGGGCAGCTGGTACTTCGCGGACGAGGGCCGCGGCGTGCTCTACGTGTGTGGGGCCGGCGGGGGGGGCGGCGGCGCCTCGCCAGGGGGGGGAGGGGCAGCAGGGGACGGGGCGGGGGGAGGGGGAGGGGCGGGAGGGGGGCCGCTGGGGGCGTGCCGCGTGCTGCTCACCGGCAACCTGGCGCGCGTCAGGGGGCTCGTGCTGGATCCTACGGCCGGGTGAGTCCCTCCTGCGGCTATTTGTAGCCATTATTGGTTTTCTTAGACCTCAAACTTAACTTTTGCAGAGAATATAACAATGGAAATATCAATTAATTATTAATAACTGCTAAAGAAAATAAAACTTTCTCGAACTTAAGTGATTCGAGTAACCGTTGTGTCATAACTGGGACCTTTTGTTGATACGTATCAAGGAACAAAATTCACAGAGGTCAGTCCTGAGATGGGTGACTATGCTGATTTGGGTGGTATTTAAATTTGACACCGAGCGCTTTCGTGCTTCGGATGGCACGTTGAGTAATGGGATCTGGTCCCCGTCATGTGGGAGGTTCCATTTATTTAGAAAATGTTATAAAGTGGTCTTTTCTCTTCAGTCTGATGTTCTGGAGCGTGTGGGGCGCGTCGGCGCCGCTGGTGGAGCGGGGGCGGCTGTGGGGCGCGGGGCGGCGCGCGCTGGCGGCGCGGGCGCTGGTGTACCCGGGCGCGCTGGCGCTGGAGCCGGCCGCGCGCAGGCTCTACTGGAGCGACCACTACCTCGACACCGTCGACGAGGCGCGCTACGACGGCCGGCATCGCCGCACCATCGCGCGCAACTACCTCGTGAGTACCGGGGGGCAGTGCCCTCCGTACAGGCGGCGCAGGCACCGAAGACTTGATCTAGGAATTTCTATCCTGTATGTGTGACCAAAGCTTGGGATTGTTCCAGTCTGTGCATATATCCGGCATGGGAGTCCTCGGCGGCGTAGTGTTCGCGCCGGACTGGAGCGGGCGCGGCGTGCTGACGGGTAGCGGGGGGTTCGGGGCGGGGGCGGGGGCCAGGGGAGGGGGAGGCGGGCCGCCCGGCGCCCTGGCGACGCTGCTGCGGGTCCAGGCGAGGGTCACGGCCGTGCTTGCGTATCATCGGCAGGTGCAGCCTAAGAGTGAGTACATATTTTAAATTTATATTCGTACGCGCCCATTCACTGCAGGCGACATTATATTATATTGTGAATCTTGAAATATGCGGTACAGCTCTCTCTTTTGTAAATCAAAAAAGGACTAAATTTGGATGACAACGATTCGAGGTTTTATTATATGAAAAAGGTAAAGTTTTGCAATTATTAAACAAAAATAACGTCTCTATTTTCATCTAAGACATAAATAACTTTTAAAGAAAGAAAGAAAGAAAAAGAATTTATTCTGTGACAACATCAAAAGAAAACGGATACATTATATTTAGGTAACAATTTGAAGAGTGTCACAGAAAAGGTATCCACTCAGCATAAAGCCGAGGTGTCACGAAAACACCTCGACGCTAGTCTTCCGTGGATACCATTTGTGAGAGCACTGCTATGACACATTCATAATATACATGGTAAAACACAATACATACATACAGTTACAGTAAGACATAAGCATACAAATTAGACATAAGCATACAAACAAGACATAAGAATACAAATAAAAATACAAATAAGACATAAGCATACAAATAAGACAAAAGCTTGCAGGGAACCTGAGTAGCACAAGTAAGAGGACAGCACAACCGATGATGAGCACATACACATTCATAAACATTTCTGTCTGTAATAAATATTTCCTATAATTGCAACGGAAAGAACTTTTGGCAGAATGGTCGTTCCTTCCTCAGTTTTAAATAACTTTTTGGCAAAACTGTGGTTCTATTTCATTATCTACTACATGAATTATATAGTTTGAATTGAATTATGAATTAAAACCTTAAGGTTGCAATTGATATAAATAATAATGACATAAATATTTTCTGACAATTACACCAATTACTCAGTTCCATAATAAGTAACATTAAGAACTTGTGTAACGGATATATATACACAATTTTGTTTTGTATATATATATTTAATATACACAGGAAAACACCCAGACCAGAACAAATTTTCATGTTCATGTACACAAAGGTATGTCCTGTGTGGGAATTGAACCCACGTCCTTAGGAGCGAAGTGCGACGCCATATCGGCCGTCACAACATATTGTAATAATAATATTATTATAATTAAATTGCTGCATTTAGGCTTCCGAAAATCAAAGACAAATAGTCGAGAAGCTTTTACATGCTTGATGATTTTGACGGTTAAAGTAACAATTGGTTGCCCCGCAGCGAAGCACCCGTGCGCACACAACCAGGGCGGGTGTGCGCACATCTGCGTGACGTCATACCGCAACAGCACCGCGCACGCGCACTGCCTGTGTCGACACGGCTACCGGCGCACGGGCCACGGGGACTGCGAGCGTGAGTACACACGGGATAGGGTTCTAGACTTGTTTTCCACATCGATCCATAAAACATTTTGGGAGAAGATTCCCATATTCCCCACGCTGAGGGAGCGCGTTGGTAATCTTAGATCAGGCCAGACCTGTACGCGAGATGACGCTGCTGCCCATCGTTCGGTTGATTTTCTCGCAGTCGGGTCACCCGACGCCCCCGAAATGATGTGTAATGCAATTGGGCTGACTTTATGACGTGAAATAAAGAAGTCCACAAAACTGATCAGTTCTAATTACTTATTTTTCTATTAATAGCGGTAAAACTCCAAAGTTACTTAGTGCTCGCTCGCGGCTCCCCGCCGCTGGTCCAAGCTCTGTCTCTCGGAGGAGCGACAAAGTTGAAGGATAAAGACAGCGAAATATTCGGAGACGAAGACATCCTGAAAGTGAAGGAAGGTGATGACGTGGAAAACGAGGAGTTGGAGGGGGAGGGCGAGGTGGTGGAGGCGGCGGTGCCCGCTACCAACCTCACGCGCGCCTCCAGCGCCGACGTCGACACCAGGAACAATATGCTGTACTACTGCGATGTGCATAGGTCAGTTAACAAGCTCCACAATTATGACGTAAACCAATTTAAATTATTTATCTGCCCATTAACCACCCACTGTTGAGCACGGTCTACCGCTCCCAAACTAATGTAAGAGGATATTAGGTCATACTCCACCACGCGGACCCAGTGTGGATTGGCGGAAGCTGGTGTGTGGTTTCCTCCTAATAGAGCTTTTAAGTCGCTCAGTTAGATCTTTTGGCTTATTGACCACCACATAATTATAGTGATAACCGAGACTAACGGCTTGACGTGCCTACCGAAGCACGAAAGTGCTCTGTATATTTGTTTTTTTTTACAATACTTTGAATCTAAAATCATTATTATTAAGATCCTTGTTTATTATAGGTACGAGATTGTGCGTCAGAAATTGGACGGTAGCGGGCGCGAGGTTTTCATCGGAAACAACGTCGACAACTGCGAAGGCATTGCTATTGATTGGATGGGTATGTGTCGTTAATTGCTATAGTTAATCTATCGATAAGTATCGTGACCCGAAAAAATCAGGCGTACTATAGAAAGGCCGGTTCGCAGGACCTCACCCTATTTATAAATGGCATGTTATAAGTAATTTATTGCTACCTAATTGTGTTAAACCCAAGGGATATCGAGTACCGAGCGCAGGCGACGTTCGCTACATTTGTTCACGTAATTATGAAATACAGTTGTGCTCGTACTTAAAGTTGCGTTTAAAACAAATTAAAATGATTTTCCCTAGGAAACAACGTGTACTGGACGGACCAGTCCCTCGGCGTGGTGAGCGTGGCGTCGCTGGAGACAGGCGTCCGCCAGACCCTCGTGAGGCAGCACCCGCGGGGCCCGCGCTCCATAGTGCTCGACCCTGAAAACGGGTATGAACCTGTACACAGATTATTAACGAATACAAATGTTTTGTTGTATATTCATTTCATTGACTGGCTGCCATAAATTGATCTAATAATGCCATTCAAACATCGGAAAATGAATACTAGAACGCTGATCCTGTAAAAAGAAATACTTAGTTCTAGAATTACTTACTGGTATTTAAGTGTTTTGTCCTTATTTTGACGACCTATCATTAGTTTCCGAGTCTCTCAATTCCCATTTTTTCTTTCGTACAGCTTTCTTTAATAGAACAATTATTAGCTTTAGGGAACAAGACAAAAATGTTTTTGAAAGAACAAAAGTATTGTTTTACTAACTTAGCTTAGTATAGAAGTTCAGTAAATTAGAGACTAGTGATCCCGCTATGTAAATAAATAAATAAAAAGTTTTGTGGAACTACTGCAGTTTAACTGTATACCGCAGTTTGTTTAAAAATTCAATAATAATAATGTAATAGTTCAGTTTTATATTAGAATTTTTCAGTATGTGTGTTGTAATGTGGATACTATATGTTTGCAGGCTTATGTACTGGTCAGTGTGGGCGGGCGCGGGGGGTGGAGCGGCCAGTATTGAGGTGTCCGACATGGCGGGCGGCGCGGGGGGCGGCGCGGGGGGAGGCGCGGGGGGCGGGGGACGCGCGCCCGAGGCTCTGCTGACGGGCGCGATGCACTGGCCTCTCGGGCTCGCGCTGGACGGGGACCGGCTCTACTGGTAACATTTAATAAACACCGGCTTTCATCTAGATGAGACTCAAATCAAAATAATTTTGATATTTTCCAAGCCACAAAAATAGTTAAACATTTTTTTAACCAGAATTTTCTTTATCGAGAAATCTTAATAAGCCACGTTCTGTTACATGTCGACAGGTGTGACACGTACCTAGACCGTGTGGAGAGATTGTGGCTGAGCACCGGGAAACGAGAGCGAATCGCAGCCGCGCACAAACCGGTCGGGCTGGCGCTTTACGAAGGTTAGATCTTGGAATTTGTGTTGGAGCTGTGATCGCCTTTTCTTTAAACTGGTAGGCCGGCTTGGGCAGCTTGAAGCAGCCGGTATCTTTAAGCTACGACTTCACTTTATTCTCTTAGGTACACGGAATCGTCCGAGCAGTTGAGACTGCTTTGGGCTGTCGGCAGTGCGGCGAAATGTCATTGCTGGAATTAAGAGTGCGAGAGGGGCCATGTAGAGAACAGTCTGTGATCGTGTGTAACAGGGGCTCATTTCTTAAGCTGCCCGTGAATGGCCGACGTTACTCTGCAATACGTGTGGGGTCGATGAGAAATATGTCAAGTCGGAATTTCTTTGATAACATATAATGTACTTAATTTTTTGTAAGTTTTGTGATGTAATATTTAATCTACTTTTTATTAATGGGAACCTGTTATTGGCTTTAGTTTGGTAAAGCTATTTGTATAATCATATATTTCAGCTGTCGATCTTCCTATATCAGTGTAAATAAAATCAAATCAAATACTTTTTATTTCATAAACTATACTTTTAACAAATACTTTTTATTTCATACATAGTATACTTGAAAACGTCAAAATTATAAAAAAATAACAAAAACAAATAAAATATAATTATACTAAAATCACGAAGCTTTGATTCACCTGCACCCAAACAATTTAAAAAAACAAAAATTATTTAAGTGTAAGTGAATCTAAGTGCCAGTTCCGAGCCACCGCTCTGTAAGAAGAACTGGCAAGAAACTCATAGGCTATACTCTTTTAAATTATCGATTGGTTAGTTACAATCTTCATTTGTCTGTGACGCTATACAATGCAATATAATATAACATTAACAATATTCATGTTTTAAGTCATTCATTGAATATTAGAATAGCCTGTATGAAACGGCAGTTTAATCCCAAGCATTTTTATCAGCCATATAGTCTTTGATAGAATAGTATCCCTTTAAAGACAGCTTGCGTTTTATTGTTAATTTAAATTTATTTAGGCTTAATTGCTGTATATTGCTTGGTATTTTATTATAGAATCGCACACATTGACCTTTAAAAGATTTGTTAATTTTTTGGAGCCTAGTTGCAGGTACAACTAATTTATGCTTATTCCTTGTGTTTAGGTTTTGTATATCGCTTTTCTTACTCAATTTATCAATATTCTTATGTACCTACATATACTAGGTTTTCATAAACAAACGGACCCGCCACTGTCAAAATACCAATTTCTTTAAATTTATCCCTTAGTGAATGTCTATATGGTAGATTATAAATTGCTCATATGGCCCTCTTCTGCAGTACAAAAATATTTTGAATATCTGCGGCACAACCCCACAGAAGAATACCATACGACATAACACTATGAAAATAGCAATGATAAACAAGCCTAGCTGTTTCAACGTCTTTTAATTGGCGAATTTAAGCTGCTTATAGGCATAATTGTCCAGACAAATCTCATTTTGCCAAACACCTTATCGACTCTGGGCACACCTTGAGTAATAATCATAATTTTGAAATTTTACATATACATGAAAAAGGTCTACGGTTGTGTGTATTGGAAAATCTAGAAATAATTAAATACAATGATAAAAATCTACTGCTGAACGAACAAAATACGTTCTCTAGATCACCTCTATTACGTATGGTTCAGAAATTTCATAACGGTCACTCTGACTCAGACCGCGATGACGTGGCGGACGTTAAAAGTCAAAAAAAGTCAAAAGTCAAAAATACTTTATTTCATAAACTATTACATAGTACTTGAAAACGTCAAAATTATAAAAAATAACAAAAACAAATAAAATATAACTATACTAAAATCACGAAGCTTAGATTCACTTGCAACCAAATAATTTAAAAAAACAAAAAACATTTAAGTGCAAGCGAATCTAAGTGCCAGTTCCGAGCCACCGCTCTGTAAGAAGAACTGGCAAGAAACTCACAGGCTATGCTCTTTTAAATTATCGATTGGTTAGTAACAATCTTCATTTGTCTGTGACGCTATACAATGCAACATAATATAACAATATTCATGCTTTAAGTCATTCATATTAGAATAGCCTGTATGAAACGGCGGTTTAATCCCAAGCATTTTTATCAGCCATATAGTCTTTAATAGAATAATATCCCTTTGAAGACAGCTTGCGTTTTATTGTTAATTTAAATTTATTTAGGCTTAATTGCTGTATATTGCTTGGGATTTTATTATAGAATCGCACACATTGACCTTTAAAAGATTTGTTAATTTTTTGGAGCCTAGTGGCAGGTACAACTAGTTTATGCTTATTTCTTGTGTTTAGGTTATGTATATCACTTTTCTTACTCAATTTATCAAAATTTTTGTGTACATATACTAGGTTTTCATAAACAAACTGACCCGCCACTGTCAAAATACCAATTTCTTTAAATTTATCCCTTAGTGAATGTCTACATGGTAGATTATAAATTGCTCGTATGGCCCTCTTCTGCAGTACAAAAATATTTTGAATATCTGCGGCACAACCCCACAGAAGAATACCATACGACATAACACTATGAAAATAGCAATGATAAACAAGCCTAGCTGTTTCAACGTCTGTTAATTGGCGAATTTTCTTTACCGCGTATGCAGCAGAGCTGAGTCTATTCGACAATTCACCAATATGTGGGCCCCACTGTAACTTAGAATCTAATATAACACCCAAAAATTTGGTGGTATCCACAAGGGTCAACTCATCTTCCTTTATTTTAATAGTGGTGTTTACTTGTCTGACGTTAGGCGTCACGAATTTAATGCATTTCGTTTTAGCCCCATTTAATAATAAATTGTTAACGTCAAACCAGTGCACCACCTTTGAGATCGCATTGTTTACATCGTCTGGGTTCTGATATCGCTTTATTTTAAATAATAATGATGTATCATCAGCAAACAATACTATCTCGTGATTTTCCTTTACCAAATGTGGCAAATCATTAATATAAATTAAAAACAAAAACGGGCCGAGAATCGAGCCCTGCGGTACCCCCATTTTTACTACAGAACCCTGAGATCGCTTTCCATTAACTTCAACCCTTTGAATCCTATTACTTAAGTAAGAAGTAAGAAGATCCAATGCGGAGCCTCTTATTCCATAATAATCTAATTTTTTTATCAATGTTTCATGAGGAACACAATCAAAAGCTTTGGACAGATCGCAAAAAATACCTAAAGCGTCCAAAGAATCTTCCCAAGCATCAAAAATATGTTTCAAAAGCTCAACACCTGCATCGGTTGTGGAGCGACCCTTAGTGAATCCAAATTGTTTTGAATGCATTAAGCCATTTTTATTAAAAAATCTTAACATTTGGTTGTAAATAAGTTTTTCAAAAATTTTACTAAAAGTAGGCAGCACTGAAATAGGTCTAAAATTAGTTGGGTCTGCTGTACTGCCCGATTTAAATAGTGGAATGATTTTATTATTTTTCATTAAATCTGGAAACGTGCCGCAATCTATACATTTATTAAATATTATAGCTAAACTGTGCGCCACCGAAACAATGATAGGCTTGGTAACTACGATGGAATTGCCCCAGAGGTCTGCAGTCTTTTTAACATTAAGAGTATTAAATGTCTTAATTATATCTATGGGTGTTACATGATTAAACATAAACTCTTCTGTACAAATGTTTACATTATCTCTTAAAATAGCCTCCGCTAAAGTAGGCGAGGAATTTAAAGTTTTTGTAGTAGACACTGGAATATTAGTAAAGAAGTCTTCAAAAGCATTGGCAATATCTAAGTCAGATGTAAGCGTCTTGCTATCAATGTTGAGTTTAAACTTATTATTATAATTCTTATTTCTTCCCGTTTCACTATTAATAATATTCCATGTCATTTTAATCTTATCATCACTATTTTTAATTTTATAGCTCAAATAACAAGACTTTGCCGTATGACATGCTTTTCTAAATATTTTAGAATATTTCCTTACATAATTATGAAATTGTTCACTATTGTTAACATTTCTTTCGTCATACAGTTCATACAGTCTCTTTCTACTTTTATGTAGCCCAGGAGTAGCCCATTCACTAAAGGCAGCATTATCATTTACCTTAATCGTTTTGGGAGTAAATGTTGATTGAAAACTACTACAAAAGTCGCTAAAAAACATATTATATAAAATATTAGGGTCATTGCTTTTATCTACCATGGGTAAACTAAATGATAATAATTTATTGTTAAACCTCTCAAAACGATTATTGGTTTTTGGTATAAATGTTATTGTTCTTTTAGCCACAGTTTTATTTCTACAAAGCAAAGATATTTGTTGACCACAATGATCTGAATCTAATTGATTAATAATTTTTTTACTGTCATCACTCAGTATAATATCTGTAAATATGTTATCCAAGCAAGTGGCAGTAGTGGCTGTAATTCTTGTTGGCTCTAGAAACACATTTATCAAATTATATGATTTAAAAAGTGCTTTTATTCTTGTACATGCACTCGAACACTCTAGCAAATTAACATTAAAATCTCCACAAACAATAACATTTTTGTTAGCATTATAAACTTTTCCCAGCACTTCATCCATAATACTTTCAAATAAATCATATGAAGCTGATGGAGGTCTGTATACACTCAATACAACAAACCGCTCCATTTCGATACAGGCTATTTCAATAATCCGTTCGGCTGAGAAGCTTACTATATCATGGCGCTCCTTGAATCTAAATTTCTTATTTACTATAATTAATGATCCACCATGTATAGCACCCTCCCTGCAAAACGAACTACCTACCTGGTGATTATTAAAATTGAACATGAACTGGTTACTTTTAATCCAATGTTCAGTAATGCAAAAAATATCAATATGATTACCGTTCATGAACAATTCAATTTCTAGTTCCTTACCCAATATTCCTCTAATATTCTGGTGCACCAGGTTTATAACATTATTTTGTTTAGTAATTACTATGCCAGAGTTTGTCTCTGTTGTCTTAGATCTTAATTTAAATGATTTTCTATATTAGAAATAGAATCAGAATAATTAATGTCAACACAACAATTATCATCTACACTACTGCTTTGCTCAATAGAAGCAATATGTTTAGCCAAATTCTTGGCTGTTATACTAAAATAATAGGATAGCGAATTTGCTATCTGTCGCTTAAAACTAGATGAAAGGTAATATCTACCTTTAGTCATAAATTTGCTGCTAACAAAACTGTTAGTATCAATCAAATTAATACAATCATGATATGTACTTATAGTATGTAGTACACAGTTTAACTTATATCTAAGATTATTTTCCGCGTCTGGCAAGCTCTTTGAGTAGGGGAATGTGAACAAAATAATTTTACTTAAATCAAGAGACAATAAATTATTAATATATTCAATTAAATCCTTTTTGTTAACGTTACCCCTATTCTCCACTAAAATAATAAGAGTATTCTCATTACTAAATTTATAATTTAAAATTTTTTTCATAATTTTGTCATATGTTGATGGCGTTGATGGCGGAAGTGGGTAAGGGTATAATAAATACGCTCGAATACGCTCAGCTGCTCACTCTCGTTTCAGCGTTGGTCGTGAAGACATCGTTGTTCTGAGGCTCCTATCTTACCTGAAGATGCCCTGTGTAAGGGCGAAACACGTGTTGAATAGTTTCTCGATTTTTCGGGAAATTATAGTAGCGCGGGATTTGTTACAAAGATATTTTTAATCCATCACTTGCTTACAATGGATTTCCGCAAAGTAACGCCTGAATCAATAAATTATTTCTGAGTCTACTCGACAATTCACCAATATGTGGGCCCCACTGCAGCTTAGAAACTAATGTAACACCCAAAAATTTGGTGGTATCCACAAGGGTCAACTCATCTTCCTTTATTTTAATAGTGGTGTACGGCGGTCCGCTTGCGGTTGTAAGCTGCCGCTCGCCACTCGTACAGTAAGAGGAAGGAGGGATGAGATGCTGTACAAGATTTAGACTTGTACAAGTGGTGTTTACTTGTCTGACGTTAGTCGTCACGAATTTAATGCATTTCGTTTTAGCCCCATTTAATAATAAATTGTTAACGTCAAACCAGTTCACTACCTTTGAGATCGCATTGTTTACATCGTCTGAGTTCTGATATCGCTTTATTTTAAATAATAATTATGTATCATCAGCAAACAATACTATCTCGTGATTTTCCTTTACCAAATGTGGCAAATCATTAATATAATTTAAAAACAAAAACCGGCCGAGAATCGAGCCCTGCGGTACCCCCATTTTTACTACAGAACCCTGAGATCGCTTTCCATTAACTTCAACCCTCTGAATCCTACTACTTAAGTAAGAAGTAAGAAGATGCAATGTGGAGCCTCTTTTTCCGTAATAATCTAATATTGTTATCAATGTTTCATGAGGAACCCAATCAAAAGCTTTGGACAGATCGCAAAAAATACCTAAAGCGTCCAAAGAATCTTCCCAAGCATCAAATATATGTTTCAAAAGCTCAACACCTGCATCGGAGCGACCCTTATGAATCCACATTGTATCCAAATAAATAACAAGCTTACCGGTCTAAAACGTTTATGAAGCTGTTGGTTGGCAGACGCGGTGATGTGGAGCGAGCACGAGACGGGCCTGGTGCGGGAGCAGTCCCCCCGCGGCGCGCGCGTGCTGTACAGGTTTCCGCCGCCGCTGTACGACCTGCGCCTGGTTTCCGCCGCCGCGCGCTCCGGTCAGTACCTCCTCCAGGTCTCGAGTTCCTCCGTTCGATTGACATGATATAGTCTACAATAGTGTTCGTGTGTAGGTTCGAACGCGTGCTCGCTGCACAACGGCGGGTGCTCGGAGCTGTGCCTGGCCACGCCGGGGGGCCGCGCGTGCGGCTGCGGGGACGGGGCGCATCTGGGGGCCGACAACACCACCTGTGCCCCCGGCCGCGCCCCCGGCCCGGCCCCCGGACCTGGCTCCGGCCCCGCAGACCCGCCCTCGCCGTGCCAGAAGGAACAGTTTCATTGTGGGAACGGGTTAGTATGGAATTATTTAGTACTTGTTATTGAAACATTGCATACCATAGGGTTATTGTCCTATTTTAAAACTATAATAAGGCTCGGCTATTTATAATCTGATGTCTACTTCAGCTGGGATGGACGACACTCGCTATTGCACGAGAAGCTGGTCTGAACTAATTGTTTGTGTTGTCGGCAGCGAGTGCATCGAGGCTGCGCTGATGTGTGACGGCGACGAGGACTGCCCCCGCGGCCAGGACGAGGCCGACGCGTCCTGCGGTACACGAAACAACAATACTGTATACTAAACAAAGGACAAATCATTGTCAATGTGCATGACGTTATTTCAATTTTTACTTTTTTTTTACTTTTTTACTTAAAATAAATAATAATTAGTGAGTCAACGGCTCCCACAAATAGATGGCATCTAAATTTATTCGTAGTTTTACGCAATCCTAGTTAAATTATAATAACATTATTGCTGAAAACCCTGATTACGAACAATTTTAAAAATCGCCCATGCAGTCGTTAGTAAGAAAGACTATAAGCGAGAGTTTCTCAAGGTATAAATACTGCCAGCAATAGTTGGGAGGGACTGAATAAGAATATTCTCAACGCATTGTACTATCAGCAACAACTTCTGCCCGACAGTGCTAGGGTCAAAATCCGTCGTTTATTAAGTTTTTGGGTAACTTGCAGCGAACGTGACCTGCCAGGCAGACTTCATGAAGTGCGACAAGAACCGCTGCATCCCCACCAGCTACATCTGCGACGGCACCAAAGGTCGGCTCGAATTGGATTTCCTATGTTGATTAATAGAAGTCTGTTAACCAATACAAAAACGACGAACTTTCCAAAAACATTATCAGATACACAAGTATCCTATCCTCCTCGTGTCTACCTTGTAATTGTGTCCCTCGTGAGTAAAATAACTTGTGCGTGACTTTTTTAGAAGCAAATAGGGGCCGAACATAATCTTACGAGTCAGCTCGAACTTTTTATGCATTATTTTATTTTGTTTAATTGACATAAACCTTGACGCCCCATACATGAGTAACCGTGTGACTGGGAAACGAATTATCAAGTTAGTGTAATAAACGCACTCGTTTTTCATTTTAACACCCCAGTTGTCTGACACCGGGACGCCCCATCTGTTTAGTGTGACATCGGGACGGCCCACACACTAATATAAAATAACTCGTTGTGGAAACTAACCGCGTCCCTTTACACGGGCCGCGGGCACTCCCGATTTCGAGAACTACAACCGAAAGGGAGTCGATGCATCTGTCCCGCGCGCGGAATCGTAAAAAGTATTGAACTAACATACGCTTAGACTGGAAGTCGGCACGTTCTCTCATTACATCATAAGGCCGGGTCCCCAGGAGGCAAACTGTTAGCGGCCGACTGAGTCGCAAGACTGAGAGACCGACGACGCTGCAAACTGCGTATAGTGAGCGCAAAACTAGCAGACTGCGGACACTCCATTAGGGCGTACTAAATCGGTACGCCGCTAACTCAGGCGGCCGCTAACAGTTTACCCACTGGGGACACGGCCTTATATGAGGTGTGATGTCGGTGCAGACTGCGCGGACGGGGCGGACGAGGCGGCGGCGGCGTGCGCGGCGGGATGCGGCGCGGGGCAGCTGCGGTGCGCGGCCACGCGGCGCTGCCTGCCCGCCGCCTGGCGCTGCGACGGAGCCCCCGACTGCGGGCCCACCGACGACAGCGACGAGCGACACTGCGGTAACATGCCCCCTGCACCCTGCACCCTGCACACTAGTAGAGGCAGCTGCGGTGCGCGGCCACGCGGCGCTGCCTGCCCGCCGCCTGGCGCTGCGACGGAGCCCCCGACTGCGGGCCCACCGACGACAGCGACGAGCGACACTGCGGTAACATGCCCCCTGCACCCTGCACACTAGCAGAGAGACGCGAGCAGCGTTCCAAAGATATTACACACTCTTTGTCTTTCCAGAGGTTTTCGTATAAAGCAATCAAATAAATGGAATCGCGACTTATGTTCACATGAGCGAAAGGCACATTTCTCTTCCTTTTTGCATGTTTCATTAAAAGATCTTAGTAATGAAGAATATAAAATAAACCTTTAAATAGTTGCAGTAAGGTTTGTGCTCACATTGATATAGTTGAGCGTCAAATTATGTATGTACCTCAAAGTATGTCAAAGTATGTAGGTGCAAATACCCGGTTGCTATAGATAGTTAAATCCACGATGACGCATGAATTGAGCAATATTAAACTCTATAGATTGGTGTTAAGAGCGTCGCCATGCGTCTTCGCGGAGTGAACTGGCTATATCTTACGGGCCCGAAGTCCGGTTCATACATTAGTACCCGTGAAGGTATATTGCCAATGGATTGATAATATATCGGTTGATGGGGTTCCAGAGAAAGCGGAATGCAGCAGCAACATGATGTTCCGATGCACGAACGGCGCGTGCGTCCCGTGGGAGTACTACTGCGACGGTCACGCCGACTGCGGCGACGCGTCCGACGAGGCGGCCTGTCGGGCCCCCGCCACCGGGCTCGCCCCGCCCGCCGTGACCGACCCTCCCGGCGCAACCACGCACGCCCCGCCCGCACACTCGCCAAGACACCAGTCAGTAGTACATTATACCCGCTCCATCGGGCCCTCCATACGCGTCTTCGTTTTTCTACTTCTTACATATAATCAAGCAATAAATATCCTTCTTGTCTGAAGAGATATATAGTCCATAAATTCACACAACACTTCTGATTTCAACCAAAACGATAGGCCTACGCGACGATTCGTTTCGTACGCGTTGTGTCGTCACGATAAGCCTACGCTTCTGACTCTTGTGCGAAGGTACTCAATGTTGTCACATTTTTTTCGATTAGCTATACTCATATTAATTGTTATCGCACCTCTTCCTTGCATTTAATGACAATATTGACTAATATGTCGTGAAGGTAGTATGTGAAAGATGTAAGATTCTTGATAACCGCTTCTAAGATCGTGTGTTTGATTCCTACACACGAAATATAAATATTTGTCGTCGTCTGGGTGTTTACTAACTACGAGTATTATAAGGATTAATTTAAATATGTGCATCCTTTGCCTAGAATCCCATAAAACAAGCTCTGCTTAAATTAGGAGTGGAAGTTCTGTGTCATTGAGAAATCATATTTATATGTGGATTTTTCAGTGTTTCAGTAGGTCCTATGATTTTGCGAAGTAAGTAAAGCAGCTTTAATTAATTCCAGACACACGAACCACCAAGACAGCGACAAAGGCGGCCTCTGCGAGTCGCACGAGTTCCAGTGCAAGAATATCGAATGTATACGGAAGGTACGTAATTGTTGCCAGTAAATAGTCGGTATTAGGAGGATCCCCATTAGAAACTGCAAGTGGTGCACCTGCCGATCGGTATGCTCGCTACCTATGCACCAACTACAACCAGCTAACCAAAAAGGCTTGGTTTTAAAATATGTTTGGATATAAAATAGAGCGCCATGATATATATAACGACTTAATCTACAAGCTATACGATAAAACAAAACCAAAAAACAGAACCAATTGAAATTGCGACCCAACTCGATATCCGCAAAATCGGTCCCCAATTTAAAGTCATCTCGGTGATCTCTGAATAACATATATATAATATATAATATATATATCTTAAGAATCTACGAGTGCTTTTTTATAATACCAAAAAATGCAAAATATATTTCAAGTGTTCATGTATTTAAAGAGTATGTTATATACCAGATATTTTTGTATTAGGAGTTTCGATGTGACTCGCGGGTGGATTGCATCGACGGCTCAGATGAGGAGGGTTGCCCCGCTACGCCGGCCCCAGTGACCCCGCTGACCCCAGTGACCCCGGCGACCCCAGTGACCCCGGCGACCCCGCAGTGCGAGGCGCCGCGCTGGCGCTGCGACAATGACACTCGCTGCGTGCCCGCCGACCTGCTGTGTGACGGACAGACCGACTGCGCCGACGGCAGCGACGAGGGCGGCCGATGCGGTTGGACTAATTCATTTATTGGACAAATTTATCTAGTCATATAGGTTTATATTTCTTTAAAGCGTCGTATCGGGAACATGGTGATCCTAAAAAGAACAATGGCTACCTACATAGACGAAAGGATTAGCAAACTGACGTCGCAATGGGTTGGTCATATTTGCCGTAAATAAAAAGACTGGCTGAATATGGTATGGTGGGGGGCAGCTTAGGACCAGGAAACGGACATGGATACTTTTTATACCGTTCTCGTGTGACGTGACCTAAAACGTAACGCAACTTACTTGGCATAATCAAATGAATTGGGACTTTCAATACATCAACAGATAGCTGAAGTTACAAGCTACTTTTAATTTTTAGATAAAGACTTGTAGGACACGCGGACGAAGTCGCGGGCGACCGCTAGTGCTTTTATAAGAAGTTGTATCAAGATTTGTGCCACCCCAAATGATATTTAAGCAAAAATTGGTCAGCAACAAGATCGATAGCCCTAATATGCTAAACAAAATTAATTTTAATATTCCCAGACGATTGCCACGATACCCTTGTGGATTGTTCTCAAACAAACTGCAAAACGTAACTCACCGGTTTTCCGTTTGTCTCGCTTATAATGATGTTTCGAAGAAATTACCCGAACTAGATTTAAATTGTCAGAGCCTGCCCAGGATTCTGAAACTACTGAAACAACTTGCTCACGTACCTTAGTTAGTTCATTAGAAATTATCACCGATTTAGTAATTTTCTTTTCTCTATAATCCCTTAATGTTTAAATGTAATCGTAGTGTAGTATGTGTAGAGTGTTAGGTTTATTATTATTTTTTGCTATTTTCTTTTTGATTGTAATGTTACATATGCAAGATGTGTTTACCTATAATTATAAGAACAGTTAGTTGTTTAATGTATATTGTTGTAATTTTTATTGTAATTAATGCTGTGTCTTATGTTGGTAATCAAATAAATAAATATATAAGCATGAGACTACGTCTGGAAGGATGTAGTTATTGAAGTGTGTCCGTCCCGCAGGCGAGCCCATGTGCTCGTTGTCGGCGTGCTCGCACTCGTGCCGCGTGTCGCCGGACGGCGCCGTGTGCGGCTGTCCGGCGCCGCTGCGGCTGCAGCCGGACGGCAGCACGTGTGGGGCTGGACACCCCTGCGACACCTGGGGCATCTGCAGCCAGGTACTATATTGTAATGATCATCTTAGCATCATCCTGTTGTAATTACTCAGTTTTATTTTCATCATCATAATCATCTTTCACCTATTGTTTCTAAAACGAGTGCAATAAGGTAACCTTGCAGCTTGTATTGTTACTTAAAAAGAACTCATTTTGTGTTAGTAACAGTCAGTAAATCAATATCTGTTTATATAATTATATTAGATCCACTTTAAATATTTAATTGTTGTTTTATAGTAATAAATTATATTAAAAATATACAAAGATTTTCATTAATGTCGTGTCCCCTAACAATGAAGTGATAGCTGTCTTGTGATGGTTGTTGCAGACGTGCCAGCCGCTGAAGTGGCGCTACAAGTGCACGTGCTACCCGCAGTACCGGCTCGCCGACGACGGCTTCACCTGCAAGAGCACGCGTCAGTCTCCCATTACTTCCCTAGTTCTCTGAATGTTGTCTAGTAGTGGTCGTGGTGTGTAATGTGTCTGTCGGTGCACACAGTGAACGCGAGCGCGCTGCTGGTGTTCAGCACGCGGCACGAGGTGCGGGGGGTGTGGCTGCCGGCGCTGGCGTCGCGCGCGCTGCTGTCGGCGCTGCGGAACACCATCGCGCTGGACTGGCTGCAGGACGGGCCGCACACGCGCCTCTACTGGACCGACGGCGGCTCCGACACGCTCTACACCGGCACGCTGCACGGAAACGGTAACCACCCGCTCGTCACCCACTCACCCACGTCCGATAGATGATAATTAAATGAACAGATATCTCGCACACTAGTAGAGAGATTAAAGAAAAATTAATCTTGATAAAATAAATAATTTAAATTCAACCTATGCAAATGAATCTTAATGGAAGAATGAAAAGATCACTAATTAATGTCATTCAAAAATAAGAATAATTTGGGTCTTAAGAACGATCCTTGCGGTCCTGCCGATAATATAGTCTTCCAAGTGTACATGGAGCCTTGAAACACTACTGTTTGTGTCTTGATTCAAATATGAAAAACGAACGATAGAATAAATCGTCCTTTCTAACCATTTTAAAGAAATTGAATAGCAATAAGGAGTGATCGAATCAATCGAATGCTTCCGAGTAATTGATAAAATTTCTCATTTTTAAATTCATATGTTGTACTAGAGTCGAATTACATATACAAGTATATCGACTCCTTCGAGTGTCAATGTTGTCCATGTTGTCCATGTGTATGTATGTGTGGGTGTGGGTCTGCCTGCCAGCGCTGAGCGGCATCGCGGCCGTGGTGGAGCGCGGCGTGGGCGGCGCCGAGGGGCTGGCCGTGGACTGGGTGGCGCGCAACCTCTACTGGGTCGACAGCACGCTGCATCAGATCGAGGTTTGATCCACCGACACTTTCATTGACTACAGAACCGACACCTGTGTTTGATAATATATATTAAACATTCTGAGCCTTTAGTAGTAAAAACACATAATATCTTTTCTTTTCACTCCTACTGATAAACAGATTAAATTATCAATGTTTTGGATGGCAGATGTATTATTACGTCAGCTTATTGATTTTGGCTGCACAGAGCACAGCACCATCAAAAACAGCAGATTTCATTTGCACCTAAGGTCTTCGTCTCGGCACTCGTCTCTCACATGTCTTTCAAGAAGTGATGCCGATAGCATATCCAGAGTGTGACGTGGTGTGTTGCAGGTGGCGCGGCTGGACGGCCGCTACCGCCGCACGCTGCTGTCCGGGGACATGGACAGTCCGCGGGCCATCGCAGTGGACCCCACCGTCGGTGAGACCACCACACTGCTTCTTTTACTTCCAGGGATATGTAGCTTTTTTATCATGTCCACTTTCAATAATCGCATCAAACACATATTCCAATACTAGAATCTTAAGCTTTTCATAATCTTAGTTTGGTAAGTTTGCATTGCAGTTTTTGCCGCGTAATCGATACTACTTGTACTTTTAGGGTTTATAATCAATATTCATCAATGATCCACTTCTACAATGTAAGTTGACGGAAATACGAGTCTATTAAAAAGCCTTTCTCGGAACAAATGCGAGCACCAGGAGCCGTCGGAAAGGTTTTCGAGTTTCCTTGTCATAGAAAGTAATCGGTGTGGTATATGTAGGCTACCTGTTCTGGAGCGACTGGGACGCGGCGGCCGCGCGCATCGAGCGCAGCTCGCTGGCGGGGCGCGGGCGGCGCGTGCTGCTGCGGGTGGGCGGCGCGGGGGGGGGCGCCTGGCCCAACGGCATCGCGCTCGACCACCGCGCGCGCATGCTCTACTGGATCGACGCCAGGTAGGTGCTCACTCCGCCCGGCGGCGGCAGGGCCGTGATGTTTGTTGACCGGCGTGCGTCCTGCCGCAGATCGGACGCCATCCACTGCAGCACGTACGAGGGCGGGCGGGCGCGGCGCGTGCTGGCGGGCCACGCGGCGCTGGCGCACGGGTTCGCGGTGACGCTGTGGGAGGGCCACGTGTACTGGACGGACTGGCGCTCCAACTCGGTGGTGCGCGCCTCCAAGTTCGACGGCGGCAACGTCACCGTGCTGCAGCGGACCCTCACGCAGCCCTTCGACATCAAGGTACACCATTCACATTACCGGCACGCTGTACGACCGCACTTTTCATTCATCGTTCATTTCCTGCAACACTAAGCACACGACACTCATTTTCGTCACTTATTAGATATCTTATCTGACTTTATATATCAATAGTAAGTATGTTCAATTTGCACGCTCGCATAACGTACTACATGTCTAATATTCTTTATCACAAATATATAACCTAGATTTAGATGATAGCTGCTGTAATGCGTCGGCGGCGATGTCCCCCTCTAATGGGCATGTGTCGTTTGTTGCGGGCAGGTGATCCACCCGTCGCGCCAGCCGCCGGCCCCCAACCCGTGCGCGCGCGCCGCGTGCTCGCACCTGTGCCTGATCGAGGCCCCCGCGCGCCCCGAGTGCGCCTGCCCGCACCTCATGAGGCTGGCCCCCGACAACGTCACCTGCGAAGGTCAGCACTCGCTCCTCGCCTACATTCTTAAATGCTGCTGTAGCGTGATCTAGGAGAGATTACTGAGCCAGACTCCTTATTGACTGCACTCAACTATGTTCTTATTTATATGTTGTATGCTGTGTATTTTTTCTTTTATGTGTGTTTTTTGTCGATTTTTTTTTTCCTATCTTCAACTGACTACTGATATGCTAGAGTCTGCCTAGCATACGGTTCGTGTGGTAGCAACACTTACGAAAAAATTTACCCACTCTATGTCTTGCCCGAGAATGTCTTAGAAGGGACTGAGGGGATGAAATCTCATCTACGAGTAGTATCAATGGATGAAAGACATTTCTGTGCTAGGAGTAACCTTTTCTTTTTTTTTTTTTGATTTACGTCGGTAACAAAATGCATTTACGCACTATCTCTCAGACAGGTGTGTAAGACTCACCACCGGCAGACACGACCACCAGCAGTAATACCCACTAAAAATCTTCCGACGACGCCCGCCGCATGTTGAGAAAGAGGCGGGGGGCCAGTACCTGGGTTACAGCTTTGTCATGTCACTTTAAACTTTAAAATTTGACGAATCTAATTGATCTTGGGGATTTTAAAGACAATAAAGTATATTTTATTTTTTAATTATGAATGCTTGGTAAATAATAATGAAGGCTTCGAAATTGGTATATTATTATGTGGGAGCTGTTTATTAGTTCATGTTTAACTATCTTTTAACGTGTTTGGTATTATTAAACATTTGAATTATACAGTGCACGAAAAGGTGCTGGTGCTGGGGCGGCGCCAGCGGCTGGAGGGCCGCGACCTGGAGGCGCCGGGCCGCCCGCTGGCGCCCTCGCTCACGGCGCCCCACGTCCTGGCGCCGCGCCGGATCGACTGCCGCGCCGCCGAGCGCGCCCTCTACTGGCTCGACGAGGTACCTTTTTTTATTTTTTTATTATCGTCCGTAAAAAAATGCTGCTTACGCACTGTCTCCCGGCCAAACAGGGGAGACCGGGAGGGGGTGTGGGGCTCACTGCGGCAGACGCGACCACCGCAGTCCTACCCACTAAAAAACTTCAGACGACGCCCACCGCTGTTGAAAAGGGGCGAAGCACCAGTGCCTGGGTTTGTAGCTTCTGGTACCCCGCCCGCGGCCAACGTCCCCCGGATCAGAACCGGGGAGACCTCCTCAGGGAGGCGCAATGTGCAGCGCCCCCCTACCTCTATGTGTGGCCATGGCGTAACTGGCCGACTTCTGGGGGGGGTCTATAGCGAGACGGAAGGGGCCCCCTGCCCCGCCGTCTCGCTGTCGACCATCTTTTGCATGATGGTCGGCAGCAAGAGAGCCACTCCACCCAGGGCCGCGGCTAACGTCGACCGCGGCCCCGCCCACGCAGGGCACGCTACCAAAGTGTGCTGCGCGGTGTCTTCCGCGCAGTCACAGTGGTGGCAACACCGGGTCGACTCCCCCCCGGCGACGTCACGGCCGGAGCCCGGAAAGAACCTGCGTGAGCCGGAAGGACATCGACCCCCACCGACGGTCGACCCATCGCTCTAAGATGGGCCCGACCGCCTCGAGGATACGGCGCCGCGATCCTTCGGCACGTAGTTCGGCGCTCCTGTGTAGCTGCCGCCGCCATGCGCCCTGGCTCCGGGATTGCGCGCCACGCCAGTAGACCGCCGAGAAAACCTCGGCGTCGAGGTCCCGTGGCAGGGACCCGGCGAGCGCGCATGCCACCTCATGGGAGATGGTGCGATACCCCCTAACGACACGGGTCGCCATGACCCTCTGCGACTGCTGCAGGATCTGTCGATGGCTACCCGATATGGAGCTCGCCCAAATTGGGGCTCCATACAGGGCTATGGACCGCACCACTTCCGTGTAAAGGCGGCGGCAACTGCCGCTACTCCCTCCGAGATTGGGGAGCAGGCGAGATAGAGCTCCCGCCGTGCTCACCAACCTCGGGCCTAGGTGCCAAAGGTGCGCTTCGAAGTCCCATCTGCTGTCGAGAAGCACGTCGAGATATTTCAGCGTGTTCCCGACAGGGATGGGAGTTCCTCCAACCACGATACTGGGGCCTCGACGAGGTACCTTTTTTTTTTTTTTGATTTACGTCGGTAACAAAATGCATTTACGCACTGTCTCCCGGCCAAAAGGGGGAGACCGGGAGGGGGTGTGGGGCTCACTGCGGCAGACGCGACCGCCGCAGTCCTACCCACTAAAAATCTTCCGACGACGCCCACCGCTGTTGAAGAAGGGGCGGGGGGCCAGCACCAGGGGATTTGTAGTTTCTGGCACCCCGCCCGCGGCCAACGTCCCCCGGATCAGAACCGGGAGGACCTCCTCAGAGAGGCGCAGTGTGTCGCGCCCCTCCTACCTCTTTTTGCGGCCATGACGTGACTGGCCGACTTCTGGGGGTCTATAGCTAGACGGAAGGGGCCCCCTGCCCCCGCCGCCCAAGACCCCCAGGCGCGGCCGGGCGGGCCCTCCTGGCCCGCCCGCTGCGCCAACGGCGTAGCCGGAGAGAGAGCGGGTCCCGCTCCCTCTCCCGCTCCGCGGCCTCCTTCTGCGACATCACCACTTCGCAGAAGGAGGCCATCGCCTCCCACGCCGTCTCGCTGTCGACCATCTTTTGCATGATGGTCGGCAGCGAGAGAGCCACTCCACCCAGGGCCGCGGCCAACGTCGACCGCGGCCCCGCCCACGCAGGGCACGCCACCAAAGTGTGCTGCGCGGTGTCTTCCGCGCAGTCACAATGGTGGCAACACCGGGTCGACTCCCCCCCGGCGACGTCACACAGATACTTCCCGAAGCACCCGTGCCCGGAAAGTACCTGCGTGAGCCGGAAGGTCATCGACCCCCACCGACGGCCGACCCATCGCTCCAAGATGGGCCCGACCGCCTCGAGGATACGGCGCCTCGATCCTTCGGCACGAAACTCGGCGCTCCGAAAAAGCTGCCGCCGCCATGCGCCCAGAGCCTGCCTCTGAGCGTCCTCGACGAGGTACCTTCTTCAACTACTCGCTGTCTATCAGACTATCTTGCTTTGAGTTGAAACTTTCGGAGCTTAGCGATGCTCGGTTATAGGAAACGATGATCGAAGTAAAACAAACAATGTCGAGGTTGGTTTGTGGATTGGTCATTTTTTGAGTGGCATTTTAAACAATAATAGATCAGTCAATAGTTAACCATCATATCGTAGTATTATTTGACTCACATATACATAGCAAATCGCTATATTGGTGACCCCGACTGGGCTATCGCTTCTCTAGTGCTGATATAATACCGGGCCGACCGGAACCCAAATTGGTTTTCAGCAGCAAATCTAGAAAGTGATAGAACACAAATACTTCGCCATGGCTCCACCAATAACTCCATTAAAGGGCGATATAAGTTCCGAGACAATCGCAGCAACTACTGTCTCAGAAAAACTACCTCATTTTTAGACAGACTCGCCGAGACTATGGTTCGCCCAGTTTGAAGCTGTTGTGGCACCACAGAAACAGGGCGATGACTACAAATATAACATGGTTATATCGAAGTTACAGAAAGAAGTAATTCATCAGGTCATCGATATCCTGACCACACCGCCGGGCGAAGACAAGTACGTAGCTATCAAAGAACGCCTAATTAACTGCTACGAAGAGAGCGAACACCGACGCTTTCACAAACTACTGTCGGAAATGGACCTTGGTGACCATAAACCCTCCCAGTTATTAAGGAGGATGAGGGAAGCAGGCTGCGGAAAAATCAATGAAGATACTGTTCGTCTTTTATGGTTACGACAACTCCCCGCTTCAATAACGTCAATTATAGCAGTATCGGAAAATTTAGAGCTGGACAAATTAAGTAAACTAGCAGACAAAATACATGAGAACGTTCGGTATACCACGAAATCGCCGGCGGCAGACATCAATTTAATAGCTAGCTTATCGTCACAAATTGCAGCTATGCAAATTGAAATAAATGAATTACGAAGCAATCGAGAGAGGCGACCTTTGCAACGCAGCAGATTCCGATCGCGTTATGATTTACGTTCAAGGTCAAGGTCGCAAAACAAATACGTATCGCACAATGGACTTTGTTACTACCACAACAAATTTAAAAATAACTCGTATAAATGTACAAAGCCATGTTCGTGGAATAATAAGAACAAGAGTTCGGAAAACTAAAATTAGCACAGAATATGACGGGTCTCTGTGCAATTCACCCCGCAAACCGTCTAACAATAACCGACTCAAACAGTGGTTATAGATTTTTAGTAGACACAGGGGCTAATATTTCTGTTATAAATCGCACAGACAGCAATAATAAAGCTTGCGAATACAAACTATTCGCCGCAAATGGAAGCCCGATAAATACATATGGAGAGCGTACATTAACGCTTAATTTTGGACTGCGGCGAGACTTAAAATGGACATTTACCATCGCCGACGTCAAAATGCCTATTCTGGGAGCTGATTTTCTTGAGCATTATCAGTTATTAGTAGACATACATGGACAGAAATTACTGGATAAAAATACGGGTCTTAAAACGCCTGCAAAAATAGTTAGAGCAAATATTGCATCGGTCCGCTCGATTAACGCGTCATTACCCGAATCAATAAGTCGCTTGTTAGAAAAGTATGAAGAAATAAACAAAGAAATGAAATAAACAAAGGAAGAGATCAACAATAAGATTACCTGGGTCATTTTTCGGTACAAATAATTATTCAACATACACAGATATGGTAAAAGAAATAAAAGAAAATATTGAACATAGTACCGCAGTACCACACAGGCAAAGTATCAACGACAAGATTTTTGTACATCCACATCTATCGGAATGTACACACGTTTTTGTACGATGTGATCGAATACGGCCAAGTCTCACACCGCCGTATGACGGACCTTATCTCGTTATTAGTCGTAATGATAAAATATTTACGATCATAATAGACGGACGTGAAAGCACGATAGCTATCGATCGCTTGAAACCTGCATTCAGGATTAATGACAAGGAGATAAGGCACAACGCGATATGTAAACCAACGTTAAAAGAAAATATCACGTCAGTTCAACAAGATAGAAAAAATTTAAGAAAAACACGTTCTGGTAGAATCTCCCGCCCCACTGTGAGATTCCAGTTGTAATATATAAACTGACTAAACACGCATTTGGTCATTCATTCATTACTGTCAACCAGGCATCACTTGAAAATAATCACCAATGGGTTCAAACACCAGCCACAACAAGGAGCAGGTCAACATGGTACAGAATAATGGAGCAGTGCCGGAGGAGATGTTTAAATTGCAAATGAAGGTTGCTGAAGGACTGCAGGAAATCCGGAGCTGGCTGAACTGCATGATAATAGTAGGCGGAGTCATCTGTATTCTCGTAATTTTAATTTTTATATACAAAGTAGTCGTAAACAGAATGAAGAAGAAATTTACCAAAATATTAAAAAGTGCAAATGAAGTTTAAAACAGATAGATTAATAATATTTTAATAATTTTTTTTTTTCTCAAATTAATTTTTATATTTTATTTTTTTTAAAAGGGGGAATATCTATGGCGAAAGCCATAGAATATGTTTATAGCTAACTAGCAGTCGCCCGCGGCTCCGCCCGCGTGGATGTCGACTACCGCTGTAAAATGCCTACCCAGAAAAGACACGGTCAGCAAAATGATTTCCAGATCAATTCACAGACACGGACACTAACATCGACGACGCAGTCATTATCCGCAGGCTGCATAGATTGTCTTATGTGGATGTTGAAGTTGTTAATGATGAAAATATTTAAATCTAATTAATACTTAGTTTTTACTCTTACCGGCAGTCCCGGAGAGCAACCTGTTGTTTTGGGATAGATAACTAAAGCGATTATTGTAAATCTTCCCCATAAACAACATTTGACATTAAATTATTTTTAGGTGACAAAATAAACTGATGGTCGGGAGCCCCGACCCGTGATAGGGCGCTGTGCAGCAGAAATCGTAATAATTTAAGTTCGCCATAACTTCAAAAACAAACGTCCAATTTTGATCATTCCAAGACCAAATATTATCTACATAAACTGCACTTAGTGATTTACATAATTTTGATAGGGATTAATAGCATAAGTAAAATAAATTCGTATAAATATAGTACAAAAAAAATATCAAGATTTTTAAATAAAAAAAGGGTTGTTGTGCCTCACTCGCCATATATAGGTATAGTGTGTCGCGGACTTTTTAGTAGGTGGTACAAGATTCATACATTTTGTGGTTCTATCTTTTATAGTTTAGGCAGCGTACGCAACTGTTCTGGTTGATTTTTACACTTTGTGTCCGAAAAACCCAAATATTTTACGGAACCCTATTTTTTTCCAAATTATAATATAGCCTATGTTACTCAGTGATAATGTAGCTTTCTATTGAAAAAAGAATTATTAATATCGGTCCAGTAATTTTTGAGTTTATTCGTTACATACAAAAATACAAATCTTTCCTCTTTAATGCTGGCTAGCTGAGCGGCACCACGCGACTTTTTTTTAATACTTGCATTTTTAAACTCGTGATATCTTCCTAATGAAATGTCCGAATTGAATAATTCAAAAAGTTATAAAAAGGTATTGAAGCCGTCTTGAATACGTAGTATTTTTTTTTGATAAGGATTAATACCAAGGTACAAATATAGAGCCTTTTCAAGCGGCGGCATATAAATTAAATTTTTAGAATAAAAAACCGCTTACTGTGACGTAACTATAATATTTAGACATATGCTGTCGCGACACTTTTTGTAGATAATGATGAGTACTGCAAAGTCGTAGTACATAATTTTGTTCTATCATCAATAGTTTTCGCTGCGCACGCTATGTAAGGAATTTTTCAGGTAATTTTTTTACACCTTGGGTTACATTATTGGATTTTTAGTAAGGATCCCTAATTTTTTTTAAAATATAATATAGCCTATGTTACTCGGGGATAATGTAGCTTTCCAAAGGTGAAAGAATTTTTGAAATCGGTCCAGTAGTTTCGGAGCCTATTCATTACAAACAAACAAACAAACAAACAAACAAATCTTTCCTCTTTATAATATTAGTATAGATATACAAACACGCAAACGTGACTAAATAGATTTATATAAATATTTAAGATAATTGTAATTTATAACACGTACCTAAGTTTTGGCACGTAATATTATTATGTCAATTTAGCAATAAGACCCTACCACTAAAATACCAATATTCCTTTGTTTATATTTTGTATAAATAGTAATAATTAAACAATAATAGATCAGTCAATAGTTAACCATCATATCGTAGTATTATTTGACTCACATATACATAGCAAATCGCTATAGCATTTATCATTCGTGTTTCGAAATGCGTGATAGGTCGTCGGTCGTGCTAAAAAAATGTTCACTGCTGGACATTACGAGAGCTGCCTTCGCCAATTATCTTAGATTCGCGTGGTGAAGCAGGCCAGCACTCAGCAGGCGGCGGCGGTCTCAGACGACGATGGGTCTATAGATAGATTGATAGATAAAACGTTTATTATCTTTAAATAATACAAGTTATATAAAAACATATCGCACAAAACCGTTAAACTGGTTTGTCTGTGGGTCACAGTCTCTTTTATACATTACAACTAATTTTATAAATAAATAAATTATAATTTTTCACTTACACCAGTATAGTGTTTTTTTTTAATTTGTTTTGTACTTACTTATATAGTGCAACGTTTGGTTGCAGACGAACGAGATAAAGACCGTGAGCATACTGGGCGGGGCGGCCACGACGCTGGTGGAGGGAAGCGCGGAGGGCGCCGGCTCCCCGCGCGCGATGGGCGTGGACTGGGCCGCGGGGCTGCTGTACTACACGCTGGGCGGCGCCCTGCTGGCGGCCGACACGGCGGCGCGCCGGGCCAGCGGGCTCTGCGCCGCGCCCGCCCTGCGGCAGCTGTGTCCGCATCGGTACGTCGTCACCCGTCCCCACCCGTCCCCACCCGTCCCCACCCATCCTCACCCGTCCCCACTCGTCCCAGGGAGGCTTCCAGTTTTTGTTTATTAGGCTACGATTATCGGCGCAAATTATTGTCATTTTTGTTCAACTCAACTAAACACGCGTCGGGTGTATAACGCTGCCATTACTTTTTAATAGCCAAATTATGAGACTTCGCGACTTTTAATAAAATATGTCGTTGATCCTTCTATTCGTTAAATGCAGTCTGTCAGTTATTATAATAAACGCTGCGTCATATTTATGGGGCGTGAATGCCATCTCACTTTTAGGACTTAACATGGTAGACTATTGCCCATTTTTACCATTGTCCCCTAAACTGAGAAACCCCTAAAGCAGTATTTAAGAAACGGCTTAGGATGAATTCGTTTTTACCAATGTTTGAGTGTAACCTAAACAGCTAAGAGATACCTTAAGTTTAGGAGCCCGATCTTCTGCTTCTCAAACGTGCCGTAATGATAAATGATCAAATCAATTTATCTTCTTTATGTAATGTGTTCTGTAACTCCTATCCAAAATAACATCAAGTTATTTAAAAAATGCCATCAAAAGAAATTAAAAAAAAATTGTGTTATTCCTTAAAAGTAAAAACAGCTAATCAGACGTAAACGCAGTACAAAATATACACAAAACTGTCACTTTCTTAGGAATAAGCTTACTAGGTGACGCTTAGCATGTGAAAATGAATTTTTGTACTCGATTTGGGGGAGCTCCTAGCGTAGGTAACACGTAGTTAGGGATGCGTTACGGTCTTGTCAATTTTATTTGATTGCATTTCCGTCATTTTATTGCGTTTACCTTTTCTTTGGGGACGATTGCGGCTTTAAACTTTAAACGAATTTCTATCTGAAAATATAAGTTTTTTCTGAAGCCTTGTCGTGTGGTGTTTGTTCCAGCGGCTCGCTGTACTGGCACATCGCGTCGTCGGATGAGGGCGTGGAGCGCATCGAGCGCACGGACGGCGCGTGCGGCCAGCGGCGGCTCGTGGCCTCCAGCCGCACCCACGACCAGCTCGCCGGCGTCGCCAGTCAGTATTTGTACTCAAACAGGGTTGATCACAGGAGCAGCACTGCCAGAATTATGCATCACTACACTTTGTTTTAATATCATTATTCTAGCATGACTCTGTGCCTTAGACTTGCGCTTAGAGCCCAAGGTCTGCTTGCTTTTTTTTTACCTCGGTCGCAAAATGCATTTACGCCCTGCCTTCCGGCCAAAGGGGGGCCGAAAGGGGGTGTGGAGCTCACCACCGGCTGACGTGACTGCCAGCATTAATACCCACTGAAAACTTCCGACGACGCCCACCAATTGTTGAGAAAAGACGGGGCTGGCCTGAACTGTGTTGTAGCGTCTGACACTTGGCATTGGCCTTTTTTTTTTCTTTTTTTTTTTTTATCGTCGGTAAAAAATGCTGTTTACGCACTGTCTCCCGGCCAATGGGGGGACCGGGAGGGGAGTGTGGGGCTCACTGCGGCAGACGCGACCACCGCAGTCCTACCCACTAAAAACCTTCCGACGACGCCCACCGCTGTTGAAAAAGGGGCAGGGGCCAGTGCCTGGGTTTGTAGCTTCTGGCACCCCGCCCGCGGCCAATGTCCCCCGAACTAAAACCGGGAAGACCGCCTCAGAGAGCCGCAGTAGACGCGCCCCTGCTACCTCCTTGTGCGACCATAGCGTGTGTGGCCGACTTCTCGGAGGGTCCATGGTTTCACAGCAGAGGCCCCTGCCCCCGCTGCCTAAGACCTTCCTGGTGCTGCTTGACGGGCCCGCCTGCTGCGCCCTCCACAGGTCCCTCTTAGTTTCCCCCTCGGTAATCAGTACTAAGGGCACCCAGAGACGCCAACCTATGGTTGTTACCTTTTTCTGACCTCCGGGAGGTACTCAGCCCCTCTCCACCACACTAAGATGGAGATCAATCCCGGGGGGGGGGGGAGAGGGGAAAGATCTGCTGACTTATCCAACCAGATTTGACTAATTTTAAGTTAGTTGTTACTCAGTACATACATGTCTTTATAAGGCAGAGGCATATCATACGCCCACATTGTTTCAATTATCTTGTAGTTCCACGTAGTAAGTGACGAGCCTACTGCTGATTATCTAAGTATGAAGTGCTATTTTTATGTTAATAGCTTTGTATCTACACTATTTGTATATACACTTGCATCTGCAATAAAAGATTTAATATGATGGTATCTAAATAAGAAACTCTTTGCCTATAAACAGCTGGTATTCATGAAATGTTTGAGATTAAGCATTGAATATGCATGTAAGTATAACTTAGTACGCTTGCCTCTAAAGGTTATGAAGGGTCAGCTGTGTCTGAGTGGGGGTGTGTTGCAGGCATGGTGGTAGACGCGCAGGGCGAGCGGCTGTTCTGGGTGAACACCGGCACCGCCACCATCCAGTACTGGGACCTGAGCGGACACGGCAACGTCAGCACGGTACGTCAGCTAATCTATTTGTTACACTAAAGATGTTTTACTAACAATTTGGTAGTGCAACAACATATGTTTTGAGGGCCTTTTAGACCAATGTCGTAGCTAACAAAAGAAGATGATAACTTTAAAACGCTCGAACAGATCTTTACACATTCGAACTAAAACCATTTCGGTAACGGCAGCTTTTTTCAAAACTTTTTTTAAAATAATCCATCAAACGAAAGCGAGTTTTTCAATGCGTCATGCAAAGATCCATCTAAGAGATACGACGTACAATATGAGATGTGCATCTGGACCGAGTGATCTAATGGAAATTCCATAGATTTACATTGTAGTATGATTTTTTCTGAAGTATTGCATGACCATTTAGCGACAATTTTTGGATATCAGATCTTCAACGACTGGGTAAGTATTCGCTGAGCTTCTGAACTGAGTGATCCACGACGACAACATTAGAAAGGATCATTGAGTCCAGAAGCTCATGGTCGTGTGTGTGTGTGGGTGGCAGGTGCCGCTGCCGGCGGGCGCGCGGCCGCTGGTGCTGGCGGTGTACCTGGACACGCTGCTGTGGGCGGACGCGGCGGCGCTGCACTCGTGCCGCCTGCCGCGCTGCGACCGGCCCGCGCTGCTGCAGCGGGCCCCGGGTCAGTACCACCAGGCTCCACTTCGACCCCCGTCGGCCTCACCGTCCGCCAGTCCGTCACCACCTCAAGACAATATGACTCAATCAGAGTACTTGCCAGTGTCAAGTAATTTGATAATTCAAGTTATGTGCAGCGTCTTCATCATTTAGTGACGAAAACTTGGTCCCAGTCACAGTGTACCCCAGTAAAGTAGTGGACACTTTACTAGAGGTTTCTATGGGATTTGGAATGAACACGGAAAATCACACTTCAATATATTATACTACTTTTCTACACATGTGTGAACTTTTGATGATTGATGCTAGGTCTAAAAATCCACTATATTTACATATAAGAACTTGAATTCCCACTAGTTTTGAAAATTAATAATTACTGCGATGTGTTTATCTCATAGATACTCATTTGAAACTGTTTAATATATATTTTCAGATGGAATTCTGTCAATGCGCGTGTATGATCCGGAGCTGCAGCCGTCGAGGCGGGTGACCAACGGCACGTCGGGCGCGTCGGGCGCGTCGGTCACGGGGGCGGTGGCGGGCGCGTGCTGGACGCGACCGACGCCGTGCGCACACCTGTGTCTGCCGACGTCGGACACGCAGAGCGAGTGTCGCTGCGCCGTCGGGTACCGCCGCGATGGCACTCAATGTCACGGTATGTTATTGACTTCCCTAAGCTTTGTGAATTGTTGCAAATAATTACATACACATATTACACGCCCACACCCCGCCAATTATATCGTGGGTCCCACGTAATAGGTGGCGAGCGGGCACTTTTATGTTCGCCTGAGCCTCGTCCGTTGATCGGCAGGTGCACCACTTGCAGGTGAGGTTGGCTTGGGCTCCTTCGGTCTTAGTGGGATCCCTATATACCCAATGCAAATAATTACGATTGAAGAAAAGAAAGTCAAAAACTGCCAGAAAATCACCCATGATCTCATCCCGACATGCCATTGTGTCATATCGCAATTAAAGGAACTATATGAAGATATATTAGTTTACGCTTAAAAATAGGCAGTTTGTTTTATGTACTAATTGCTAGTAACGCCTAAAATTCTGATCCAATTTTGTTTTAAATTCAACGTGATTGACGACCAATACGGGGTGAGGGTCAGTATACCTGCACTGCGCTCATTCGGTCGTGGGTTCGATTCCCACACAGGACAAATCATTGTGTGTATCAATATGAATATTGGTTGTGGGCTGAGTGTTTCCTATGTATATTAAGTATGAATTATGTATAATTATCCATTATGTAGTATATATAAAATAAGTTCTTAATAAAACTATTTAATACTCAATGTCTTTATTGCACTCCATATGTGACTGTAAAAACCATATTTAATATATATAATGAAAGCTTATAAACTAATTTATTATAATAATTTATGGATCAAAGACCCAAAAACCCCTTTTTAAAACCCTTTCAAGGGTAAACGGTTTCGGTCCCTGCTCTGGACACGAAATCGTTTTGGTCAAGCGGGCAAAACAATACCTGGAAGTCTTATAAATATTCCTTTGGTTTCAGCGATCGACAACGTTGTAGTTTACTCGATGAGTTGGGAAGTACGCGGCGTGCTGGACCCTGCTTTGCCTCCTGAGGAGGGAGTCACAGGAGGGACTGAGGGGCCCGGGGGGGATGCGGAGAGCGCGGGGCTGGCTGTGGAGGGGGGCGGAGTGTCGCTCCTGCCGCCGCTGCCGCAACTCACCATGGCCGGCGCCATCGACTATCAAGCAGGTACGTGCTTTACTTTACTTACTTACTATAAACTCGATACGCCATCATCCTCGCTTTAAACGAATTTATAGTCACATACGCATACTAAAAGTAGTCACAATAATGTTTTATTTTTAAAGAATCATCTTGCAATTTTTGGTCCTTCGAGCCGAAGTAGCATAAAGAAATTTCTATGTTTATTTTTCATTTATCCTTGATTGGTCTTCATCTTATTATCACCGCAGCTACTAAATTTCTATTCCTGAAAAAAGAACACGAAATATAATAGATTTCATTGTCTTTAACATCAACAAGAAACTTTAACAAACAAATTAAAAATAAATAAAAAAAATGCCCGTTCTCTACCTCGTGTACCGTCCCGCGGTCGCTTTCCTCCGTAGACTGAGACGATGATCACAAAGTATAAATATAATGTGTTGCAGAAGGAGAATGGCTGTACTGGGCCGACAACGACGCGGGCGGCATCTGGCGCGTGAAGAGAGACGGCACCCGGCGGAGCCTCGTGCTGCAGCAGCTGGAGCCGCAGGACGCGGACCTGGTCGCGGGTCGGTACTCCCCACGGAGACACGGAACAGCCCCTCATTCACGTACCCGACCACCTGGTACCGCGGAGCTACAAGCGCTTCACTTATTGCCAGTGCAGATATGCTGATTGGGAGTGACGGAGTTCCCCGAGACGATCGAATGCACGCACTTGATCGTCTGCGTAATTGAAGACATCGGAGTATATATTGACAGCGCTGACTTGATCATTCTTTTTACCGTCAAGCTGTACTGACGAAAATTGACAGAAGCTTAGATTTAGTATTTTCTTTTATACAAATTGGTAGACAGTGGCGTGCGCTCTTCACCGGACTTGACGCGACATTCAATCAGCGTCAAGTCCATCATCAAGTGAAACCATCAATCTCGTGAGACTTGTCAAGTGCACTTGATCATCTTTGAGATCCATTAGAAAGGTAATGATGTATGTTGTTTTGTAGATATCGCGGTGGACTGGGTGGGCGGCAACATCTACTGGTCCGAGCCGCGTCGGTGTGTCGTGCAGGCCATGACCCTGGGAGGAGGGACAGCAGAGAAGGGGGAGGGAGCGCCTACCACCGGGGTGCGCCGGCTGGTGCTGCGTGATGACACCCGCCTCTGCGTCAGTTGTAAGTCAAATTCGATATCTCGGTCGTGATTTTACATTTTGAAATTTTCCCCAAGGAGTGTCAGCGTCAGTGATTTACTCTGAACTAACCGTGCTCTAAAGTAGCTACTGTTATTGGAAAATAAATAAAACCACAACAACGTAACTTGATCTTAAGAGCCAAGTTTGAAAGAATGCTTTTACATTATAATAAAATAATATATATGCTTGAGCGATGTAATAACGTACACCGCCATCTATTGATGAAACTAAGAACTAAACATTGTAGACTTATATGTTCTGATAACTCAAACGCTTGCGCGATGTAAATACCTACAGTGACATATAGTTTCAACCACTTTATTAAAGTGGTCTCAAACAGTCAGACAGGCGTCCAAACGCTGAATTCTTTGCCAAACATTTTGCAGCCTCGAGTCTACATATTAGAAACAGCACGCGACACCTGGATGTGACACCGTGCATGAGTGTTATTGTACCGTTCGGACGGTCAGTGATACACGTCTCAAATCCAAAATTTCTTTATTATTTTTTATAATTTATTCACGATTGTTTACGCCTTGATATATAAATGAAAGTGGACTGTATGTTTAAATGATATATTACAGAAAGTGAATTAAATTAAAATAGCAAAGAGTGACGTATGGTCGCCTTGGGATCCTGTGGTTGAGTGTGTAGCAGCGAGGCCGATCGGTCGTCGCAGGCGCCGCGGTCACTCGATCTCGCACCGTCTTCTCGCCCCTCCTACATCATATGTCTCTATGTTGGACAACGATAGTAACAGTAAAAAGTTGATCTTGATTTCTGTCAACGTCAACGTTCCTGCCCCCCCCAAGTGGGATAAATGGGCGTGAGATGACGTATGTACGTGTGTCGCAGCGTTGGCCCTGGACGCGGTGGCTGGGTGGCTGTTCATGGCCGGCGGCGGCTGGATCCAGCGCAGCCTCCTGGACGGCGGCCAGCGGGAACTGCTCTACAACGGGACCGCCGTCGGGGACATCGCGCTCGATACTAAGGTGAGGGGTATCGCCGACAGAGCTCGCGTCATATAGGGAAGACTAATAACAAATGGGTTAATGACACAACAGGCCTCGTGCGGCAGAAGGGCCAGTGTCGCCCAGCGCACAACGGAGAAAAATATGCTTCAAATTCTATCCAAAAAACCCTAGAAGAATTTGAGAACTAACTCACTAAGAATGATGTGCAGGCTGTTACTTCAGCATTTATCTGCCTTATATCTGCCTTGCTTATAATTAGAAAGACCGACGACCAATGGGGCTTCAGGCGATGTATTCCACTGGTAATCGCGAACCGGCGCACGGCTTCTTATGTAATGGACCACTGTTTCGAAGTATAAAAAAGCATCTTGCCCATTCTCGTACGCCTTAGTAGTAAACGATGCGTTGCTCTGCTATTACTCGTTTCATCCTAGTGGAGTTTTTAAATCTCTGTGCCTTTTAGTGAAAGCCGACGTGTGCTAAGCCTTAGCGGCCTTTTCACTGAAGCCCAATAACATGCGTCGTGTCCCGCTGCTGCTTCCAGAACCGGGAGGTGTACTGGGCGGACGGGTGGCGCGGCGGCGTGTGGCGCATGGGGTACTCCGGCGACAAGCTGCAGCTGGCCGCCGCCGCGCGCGTACTGGCGCTGGCCACGCACCACCACCGCCTCTACTGGCTCACGTCAGTACCACACACCACCACACACCCCCCACACACCCCTCACACCCTACACACTCTTCTCACGGAGCGGTGGCTCGGAACTGGCATTTCGCTTTACTTACATTTTGACGTGACAACGTCTGATAATTCGATAGAGCCGGCTGCACGCACGAAAAAACATGACTCATGCGGCGTTACGTCGCTCTGAGGCGTTCCATATAAGGCTTGAAGTTGCAAGCGAGAGCGCGGAACGAGCGACAAAGAAGCACAATCGGCCTTTGCGTTCGGCAGCGTTCGACATCCGTCTCTCTCCTACTTGAGTGAGCGATGCGTCTGCGTGGACAGCTGCTGCTTTATTAAACAAATAAATTAAAATTTTCTTTTGAAAAATGCTACCATTCCATCAGTATTTTCTTAAGACGTTGTCACGTTTAACTATCGTCAGTAAACCGACTTTACAGACAACCAATTTTTTTAAATGCAAAGTGAATTCACGTTTCCTGATTTTAATGTAGTAATATTTCGATTGATTTTTTATTTTAATTTTGACGTTTTCAAGTTGTATGTAATATCAACAAGGATCAAGATTTCGAGACGCTGATATTCAATAACAAGGAGAGGAATAGCTCTCTATACGGTTTATGGACAGTTGCTTCAGTGAACAGCTCCGCTCAATGTGCCTAGTTTAAACTCGTTGAGTAAAGCTGTCGCGTTGTGGTGGCAGGTCCCAGCACCAGGGCAGCGTCATGTCGGCGCCACTCGCCAATCTGACGGCCGCGACCGTGCTGGCAGACAACCTGGGGGACAGCCTCAAGGATGTCTTTGTGAGTACTCATACCCTTTCTACGATCTTCCGAATTTGGACAGGTACATATTGTAGATTCGTGTTTTCTTTTATTTACAAAAAGTATTTTGGTATAGTTATCTGGTTAAACAAGGATCTCTGTGTAAAATGCTAAAGAATATTGTCTATATTTTATGAAGGATGGAACGCTCTCACAACCTCATTTGTAGCCACTCGTTACTTTTATTTCATCCGTACTGCCTAGAGAACAAACATATCGAGTTTCCCCACTTCTTCTTCATGATAACTTTCGTCGTGAATGAGCACGTCGGTAAACGTAAAAGATATTACTTAATGAACATTAAGTAATCCTATGGAGCTTAAATTTTATACAAAATATTTGAAGCGAAATTAAATGATCATCTTAATTGGTAATAAATTCCTTCGCCACAAACTTTTTCAGACAGACAACTTTTTTGACAGTTTCTTCCAGTTTATTCAGTCTTGGATCTTTTAAACGAACTTTTGTGCAGGCCGTTAAAGGTTTGTTATCTACTCACCTGCTATCCATCAATCCAGGTGTGGTCTAAGAGTGCGCAGAGAATACCGAGCCAGAGCGAGTTGTGGCGGCAGAGAGGCGGGCGGCGCCAGTGGTGCGTGTCGTCCGCCGACTGCGCCGGCCTGTGCCTGGGCGGCCAGTGCGTCTGCCCGCACGGGGAGCTCGCGCCCGACCTAAGGAACTGCACTGGTGAGAGATACTACTTAACCTTAGGTAGTCATCCAATGATTTGTCCTTTGAAAGCGTCTAAGACCATTACAGCAGCTTGTTAACACACACATTAATACATATTAGCGCTGAGCCAGGCTCGTAAAGAGGGGCGTGAGGGGCGGCGCGGGACATTGGGCGACACGACACCGACACGACACCGACACGACACCGACACGACACCGACACGACACCGACACGACACCGACACGACACCGACACGACACCGACACGACACCGACACTCGCTCCACCGACGGCGCGCAATCGATACGCATTTATACGAACCGAACATACCTTTGTAACCACGCCTATTTTCAATTATTAGACTGTGTTTCATTTACATATATAACGTAGCGTAGGTCTATCTACAGCTGATAAAGAGAACTGATGAATTTGAGACACAGACGCACAGATACATATTCTTCGAGGGTTAAAAAACGTTGGAAAAACTCCAGCGCTTCTGTCAACGTCAGCATTACACTGCCTAGCGCCTTTTCGACACGTAAAATAACATAATCCACTTACAAGACTACTTTTTAATGTTTTGTACCTACTTAGTTCGGACTACTAGAAGAAAATCTTTTAGGTATAAGCTCCATTGCAGACCTTTGTTAAATTCCTTTTCTTCGATATATTTGTGTGTGTACATATTAATTAAATAAGTATTTTTTAACATCTTTATTTGTTCGTTGCAGCGTACAAGACGTTCGTGATGTACTCGCGCGTGACGAAGGTGGACAGTCTGCGGCTGCCCGACAACCGCGACCAACTCGACCTCAACTCGCCCTACCCGCCCATACAGGACAAGTCAGTACTTATACTTATAGGACGAGGCAGTACTGTACACCTACTGTACAGTCTGTACACATAGGACCAGCCAGTATATTACACCTATTCCACTTACACGATCTTTGTAGACCTTGTCGTCTTTATGTTAACTACACACATACATTCACGCCTGTTTCCCTGAAGGGGTAGGCAGAGGCATATTTTATGCCCACATTTCGCCAATTGCTTTATTCGTCCCACGTAATAAGTGGCGAGCCTATTGCCGCTTATCGGGAATTTTCATATTGGGCAGAGCCTCGTCCGTTGATCGGCAGGTGTCCCACTTGCAGGAGAGGTTAGCTTGGGCTCCTGAGATCTTGGTAGAATGTTAACTTAATCTATATTATTAAGACTTCATTTATATCTGTAACAAAATTGTTCAAACAAAAGTATTTCGTAAAACTTTTTGATCAATTTGATAAAATGTACATGTTGAGACGTGTTTCGGTTGTGACCTTGTGATGTAATCTGTTTTGAACGTTCAGGGAGCTGATGCGAAACGCGATCGCCCTGGCCTACTGGTACAACGAGTCGCGGATCTTCTACTCCGACATTCAGCGCGGAGCCATCGGGACGGCGCGCTTCGACGGGACACAGCACGAGACGCTGCTGGAGGGTGAGTACCGTACTGTCCCGGCCCGGTGTCCCTGTGTACTGCACTGTCCCTGTATACTGCATTGTCCCTGTGTCCTGCACTGTCCTTGTGTACTGCACTGTCCCTGGTCTGTGTACAGGCTCAGTGCAATTATGATCTTTTTTAGCCTTATACTTGGTTCACGTGGAATATGGACAAAATCTTATTTTTTTTAATGTGACACGTCATAATAACTACACCCTGCCTGATGGTAAGCAGTCGATGCAGTCCAAATAAAAAAATGAAAGCACACATCTACAGCAACTTGGTTTGTAAAACGATCTGAACACAGTAGTAAAACATAAATAGGAAATGACAATGATTCGGAAAGTCACAATGACTCAAGAAGATCTTTTATCATCTGTTAGTGTTTTATTTAGTTTCAAATCTCGCTCTGTAAGTGGTAATATAAAAGAAGTGCTTTAAGAATGTGTTGGGTTTTCCTCCTCTTTCTCCGGTACAGTGTCTGCTGGTCGCCGAGACATCTCCTCTTCACAGCATTTTATTACTTCCTCTTGTGCGAATGCCAAGCGGCTGGTTACAACCGCTTGCCGACTGTGTACACTTATTTTAACCTATAATTATAAAAGCAGCTGTAAGCTTTGCAGATGAAATAAAATGAAAATATTTCGTGTGGTACAGAGGTTGGCGCCGTAGAAGGCATGGTGGTGGACGCGAGTGAGGCCGAGCTTTACTGGACGTGCGCCAGCTCGGCCGCCGTGCGCGCTGCCTCGCTGCGCCCCGCTGGCCCCAGTGGCCCCAGTGGCCCCGGAGGCCCCGGTGGCCCCACGGGTCTGGCGACCCCCACAGTGCGGACTGTGCTGCAGCTGGACCCGCAGGACCGGCCCAGAGGCATCGACTTCGACCCATGTGAAAGGTTGAAAACAATTTTTCTTATTTCCTAAATTAAATGGTTGTAGATTAAAGATTAGTATTAACGAATGCTGTCTTCAGTTGTTATCAGTTTATATAAATACAGTGTATTTTGAACGTTAGTATCATAACGAAGAGAATCCACTATGATAGCTTATTTATAGAAATATAAATTAAAAGCGTTAATTAACTTAAAATTTCGTTACTTAACTTAATGATTTTTAACATTTTATTAAATAGAGTGTCGTATAGTTTTAGTAGTAGTCGTAGTATTAAGTAGTAGTGTCGTATATTCAATACAATTACAAGTACTTCCAAATAAATTTACGACAATGATATATTCGTGCCATTCTTTAAAAAAAACTCCTCACTGGGTTTGCGGGGGGGGGGGGTATGATCCGATTCCCTCTGACCATGGGTTTTCAGAGGGGGAAAAGAGTGGGCCGAGGTGGTGGTTTAACGTGTTTGTTTGCGCAGACACGTGTTCTGGACGAACTGGCGCGAGTCGCGGCCGTGCATCGAGCGGGCGGCGGCGAGCGGCGCGGCGCGCGGCGCGGTCGTGGCGGGCGACGTGCTCATGCCCAACGCGCTGGCGCTGCATCACGCGGCGCGCCGCCTCTACTGGGCCGACGCGCGCCTCGACAAGATTGAGCGCGCGCACTACGACGGCTCGCATCGGCAGGTGAGGGCGCTGGCTAGACTACGACGGCTCGCATCGGCAGGTGAGGGCGCTGGCTAGACTACGACGGCTCGCATCGGCAGGTGAGGGCGCTGGCTAGACTACGACGGGTCGCATCGACAGGTGAGGGCGCTGGCTAGACTACGACGGGTCGCATCGGCAGGTGAGGGCGCTGGCTAGACTACGACGGGTCGCATCGGCAGGTGAGGGCGCTGGCTAGACTACGACGGCTCGCATCGGCAGGTGAGGGCGCTGGCTAGACTACGACGGGTCGCATCGACAGGTGAGGGCGCTGGCTAGACTACGACGGGTCGCATCGACAGGTGAGGGCGCTGGCTAGACTACGACGGGTCGCATCGACAGGTGAGGGCGCTGGCTAGACTACGACGGGTCGCATCGACAGGTGAGGGCGCTGGCTAGACTACGACGGGTCGCATCGGCAGGTGAGGGCGCTGGCTAGACTACGACGGGTCGCATCGACAGGTGAGGGCGCTGGCTAGACTACGACGGGTCGCATCGACAGGTGAGGGCGCTGGCTAGACTACGACGGGTCGCATCGACAGGTGAGGGCGCTGGCTAGACTACGACGGGTCGCATCGGCAGGTGAGGGCGCTGGCTAGACTACGACGGGTCGCATCGACAGGTGAGGGCGCTGGCTAGACTACGACGGGTCGCATCGACAGGTGAGGGCGCTGGCTAGACTACGACGGGTCGCATCGGCAGGTGAGGGCGCTGGCTAGACTACGACGGGTCGCATCGACAGGTGAGGGCGCTGGCTAGACTACGACGGGTCGCATCGACAGGTGAGGGCGCTGGCTAGACTACGACGGGTCGCATCGACAGGTGAGGGCGCTGGCTAGACTACGACGGGTCGCATCGGCAGGTGAGGGCGCTGGCTAGACTACGACGGGTCGCATCGACAGGTGAGGGCGCTGGCTAGACTACGACGGGTCGCATCGACAGGTGAGGGCGCTGGCTAGACTACGACGGGTCGCATCGACAGGTGAGGGCGCTGGCTAGGTAGAGCGCGCGCACTACGACGGGTTGCATCGACAGGTAAAGCCGCTGGCTGGTTACACTGAAAAACATAAGAGACAACATTAAATTGGAGCAAATGTTCCGGTTGAAAGTGAATGTAACTTTTGTCCAACCCAACATTCAAAGTTTAAACAATAAAATTAAATCACGAATTAATAAGGATTTCGAAATGATATGGCCCTCGCTAACTTATTGCTTCAATAGCGTTTTTTCTTTTCTCTCCTCCTCGTTACTTCCACAAGGAGAGACGCGAGGCCTTATCGCATCTAGCTCCTTCATTGAATAAATAAAATTAAAAAAATATATATATACTTTATTGTCTTTAAGATCAACATGATCATTTAGATTCGTCAAACATTCAGACACAAAATTGAAATTCGATATATTTTTTTAACAACAATTAAAGAGATATGAGCTGTACAATAATAAAGAAATAAAAGCAAATGAGTTCTTTGTCAGAATTTGTCAATTTATTCGTCTGTTGTGGTTTTTCTCATGATTTGTCAGTCTGTCTGTGACTCTTATCGACTGTGAATATTATTTTACAAATAGATACTATCAATAATATCAAAGTGGGACGAGTTCAATAAGTGTCTAGTGTGTGAGTTCACATAGTGTGATTCACTTGAGATCACTTGTATGCTTTTCTATTTGTTGAATAAATTGTGTCTCATTGACCATTGCGCTTGACGGGTCTTTCCTTGTTTTCTCGAATACTTTTGAATAACATTTGTCTCTTGTCACTTGTAGATAGTGACACAGAACAGCGCGTCGCACCCGTTCGGGCTGGCCGTGGCGGGAGACTGGCTCGTGTGGACCGACTGGGTGGGACACGGCGTCTTCGCCACCGAGCTCTCCGGCGTCACGGCGGGTGGGACCGACGGCACGTCGGGTGGGAGCGACGGGCTCGCCGCAGCGGCCACCATCACGTCTGGGGCGCGGGCGCTGCGCTCGGGCGTAGCCAGGCCCATGGGCATCGTGGGAGTGCAGCCCCAGGTCTACCGCTGTGAGTGTACAGACCGAAAGCTATGTTTTGTTTTCTTTCTTCGCGCTACACACCTAGGGAAGACGTTTTAATAGCGATTACTCTTATTTTTACTCTTTCGTAGTGACGTCGGTTCACAAATGCTTTCCCAAATTACTTATGATATTACTTACCACAGCATTTAATGCCAATATCAGTAATAATATCAACAAGCAAATAACATGCAACATGGACGTAAGCTTTTTGACGTGACAACGTCTTATAAATTGGTTTGCCGGGTGATACTTCAAGAAACTGCGTTACGCTCCGCTCAAGTTATGCGCTCACAATGAGAGCGAGTGAAAGGCACGCGTCCCTTCCACTCGGGCATGGTTAGCCCGCCTAAGAGCGAGAGAGACAGACATAAATATAATTCTTTGTAAAAATAAATGTTTTAAATTGTTACTATTATTTCATCCTTCTTCCTACTATACGAATGAATATTCACATTAAAATTATTTTACCACTCAAAGTCGTTGTCACGTAAAACTTTCGCCCGTATACCGACTTTACAGGCAACCAATTTTTTTTTATAGTTTCTAACAGATATTTTATGTCGAAAATTTTTCAAAAATGTTCTTTTGTTTGGGTTGTGTAATATAGTGCAATGTTTATGTTTAGGGTATAAATAGGTTTTGCGAGACCATATTTAATAATGAGACTCTTAAAGAGTGGGAGAAAGCAGGGGGTTCGTTGTATCCAATACATGACACTGAGCTCCCTCCGTAGGTTCAGCGGACCCGTGCGTGGTGTCGAACGGCGGCTGCGCGGAGTTGTGCACGTGGGCGGCGGGCCGCGTGCAGTGCGCGTGTGGCGCGGCGCGCGTGCTGGCGGGGGACGGCCGCGCCTGCGTGCCCGCGTCTGGACCGGGGTCAGCGGGGTCAGCGGGGTCCGCGGGGTCCGCGGGGTCCGGCGAGACCCCGGCAGCCCCGCAGTGCGCGGGCAGCGAGCGCTGGCAGTGCGCCGAGGGCCCCTGCATCCCGCTGGAGCTGGTGTGCGACGGCGTGCCGCATTGCAGCGACGGGCTGGACTCCAGCGATGAGGATCTCTCCTACTGCAGTGAGTAGCTTTCCGTCCTGCAAATAGTAGACGCACAAATTTTTTTTTTTTAAATTAATTAACTAGTAATGAAGCGCTCGTAGCTCCGCGGTGCTCGGTGGTCGGAAACGATCACCGAAGTAAAGCAGAGTTTACAGAGGTCAGTCCTTGGATGGGTGACCGTTTGTGTGGTATTTGATATCGAGCGCTTCAGTACTTCGGAAGGCACATTAGGCCGTTGGTCCCGGTCATCACTAAATGTGGTAGTCGTTAAGCCTTGACTTGATAAATTCTAACAGCAGGACGCCATACACCTGCCTCCGCCAATCCGCACTGGGTCAGCGTGGTGGAGTATGACCCAATACCCTCTCACCTTGGTATGTGTACGGCGGTCCGCTTGCGGTTGTAAGCCGCCGCTCGCCACTCGTACAGTAAGAGGAAGGAGGGATTAGATGCTGTACCAGGGGGTACCCTGGCCACCAGCGGTGAGGAAGGAGTGCTGTACCAGAGGGTACCCTGGCCACCAGCAGGAAGGGAAGGAACTGTACCGGGGTGTAGCCCCGGCCGACAGTAGGAGGTGTAGAGAGAGGAATGAGACCCAACACGGACGGTTGAAATCTGATTTATTGCTTATAATTATATGGTTTATATATTAATTACATGTTGTGTACACATATAAAGATATAAAAATGTGCAACGTCTGTGTAAAGTGCCGACGCTGCACGTGGATGTTGCAACTGGGTCGACTCGCCGCTGACCACGCTGACGCCAAGTCCAATGTACAAGATGTAGACTTGTACAGTATGTGAGAGGAGGCTCGTGCTCAGTAGTAGGACGTTAATGGGCTGAAATGATGATGATGATACAATCACGCCTGTTTCCCCGAATGGGTAGACAGGGACATATTATACGCCCCGCCAATTATATGGTTGATCTCACGTAAGAGGTGGCGAGCCTATTGCCGCTTCCCAGGAACTTTTATGTTCGCCGGAGCTTCGTCCGTTGGTTAGCAGGTGCACCACTTGACCATTTGAAATACAGACACATTAAAAAAAAGTCAAATGGTATACAACTTAATAAACCACTTAGGCTATCAGAGCTTACAGTTATTAAGGAATTTTGAACATAATGTTACTATGCGTAACATTATCTATTAATTGGAGCGGCAGATTGTTAAGGAAACGGGTATTTAATAATTGGTGATTCGCTCGCCGTACACATTGTTTGCGTGCGGTTTGCGTCACTGGTTTTTTGATATCGCGCGCGTGCAAACAGAGTGCACGATTGAAAGTTTTAGCAACTCGTTGAAAAACTGTTCTTTTAATAAAGAATATTGAACTTGCATATTTACTAGTAATGTGACAATGCTTGAGTAGAGCATAATTGTGTTGTCCTGCAATTTAAATTAGATTTTATAAAAGATGTATATTTTAGTTTTTAATATTTTACATAGTTAATGAAGTCTGGGCGGCTTTGCAACGCAGACGCGATATAAAACCTATTGTGTTGCGGTCGTTTGGTGTTTAAAGACTGAGCTCACCAACTACTGTCTATAATTTTAATTAGGTCCACCAGTTTATCGTACCTTCCAAACCACGAACGAATTCAAAATAAGGGTGATACACAAAGTCCAATGAATTCTTTATAATTTTGTTTCGACTTTCTCTCCATTCAATCTATCTAAATAACAACTTTATTCAATTATGACATTTATAAAAAGGATATCGGCTTCTTGGTATAATCAAATTATCCTGAATTTTCTGTTATTGTTATTTGATGAGACAAAGTTCTTTATTGCATTCATGTTGTACATATACCTACAGACGTAAACAAAGATAGAAAGAAATAAACATATCTCTGCAAGGGCATAGCACGTACATATTATTAAATAAAATTACAAATAAATTATTATTAAATTTAATATAAATCGTAATAGTATTATAACAAATTGTTGCCGTTCCCCTGTTGATAAAATGCCAACGTCCCTTTTGCCGTCTCTTTAGCTTTACACACGTATAGCTTTTCTAGTTGGCGGCAGAATAACAGCACTGCGGTGTCCTCTGTCATAAAGAAAACTGCCAATAGTGTTCTATAATGATCTGTACTGTGCAGCATCCCGCGTGTGCCCGGCGGACACGTTCCGCTGCGGCGCGAGCGGGCGCTGCGTGGCGCGGCGGCTGCGCTGCGACGGGCGCGCCGACTGCGGCGACCGCAGCGACGAGGCCGGCTGCGACTGCCCGCCCGCCGAGTTCCGGTGAGTGGGCGCGCCGCGGCCCGACGGAGAACTAACATCACGCGACAGATCGCTGCGCTCGCCGGCGGCAATCATCGTCGGCTCGCTTTCAGTGTACCCAGGCTGGGTGGATCTACCATTATGTCATCCGGGCCATAATACAGTGTTGGGTGCGCAGGTGTGCGTCCGGCGCGTGCGTGCCGATCGCGGGCCGCTGCGACGGCGCGGCGGACTGCGACGACTGGTCGGACGAGCGAGGCTGCGGGGCCCTGGCGTGCGGCTCGCTGGGGGCGCGCGCGGCCGCCTGCGGGCCCGCACCCGAGACCGCCTGCTTCCTGCTCGAATGGCGCTGCGACGGACATCCCGACTGCCCCGACGCCAGTGACGAGAAGGACTGCCCGCATCCCAGTGAGTCCCCCACCTGTCCTAGTGTTTGATCAGCTAAATTGTTTTAGGGCCTGCAGTTAAAATACTTACACAGCAATGTCATCATAATGTGTATAATGCATCTAGAGTCAACGCAGCAAGTGTTTTTTTTCCGTGGCTCGGTTATTCCTTAGTAGCTCCTACCTAGCCAGTCTGATATTTACTTGTATTTAAGTAAAAAAACCCTACCTATTATTAGCTTCATATCTCAGGCGCAAGATAGATCTTCTTATCTTCACGCACTTTGACCCTTAAGTCGGATCTTGTGTACGATCTTGGAACGTACACCAAGTAACTATGTCGCGTGTCAGCATTTTGACCCGACTCGCAAGTTCTAATTCGTGGCGTCATTTTAATTTCCTTTTATTCATTTATTTTGTTCTTAGTGTTTTAACGATCATCATGCCAATCACACGCATTTACTCACACCATTTACCATTTAGTCTTTAGCTCTCTTTCATTATTCTCGTCTAATAAACTCTCAGTAATTCTTACCAGTGATTTTATATTCACCAATCCTTTCTCTAAGTGTACGAACCGTATTGTGTGCATCCTCTCTTCGAGCCTTGTCTGGCAAGCTTGTCAGCGTACTCACTGCATAGCCTCCATATCAGGGTTATCCTATTGACCCGCCCCAGCTTGTCCAGGGTTTGAGTAGCTCGACTGCCCTCAGTTGCTGTTACGTGCAAATATCTCAGCTCCATTAAGTCTTCTTCGCACATCAATGCTATTAAATCTTCCTTTAGCAACCACTTATTACAGGCAAAATACGTTTATGGGCGGTGCAAGCAATACAGTGTGGCGAAAGGATATCACATTGATTTATTTTGTACAACATACATTATTGTGTCGAACATACCTCTCATGTTAAGTGCGAATTTCTTTAATAATGTATAATGTACTTTATGTTTTTTAGGATTATGTGTTACGCTAAATGATGCGATCTATTTTTTATTAGTTGGGACTCGTAATTAGCTTTATGCTTACTGTAGTTATTTGTGTATTCATATATTACAGCTGTTGGTCTTCCTAAAAATATTAAAACAAAACAATAGATAAATAACACTGTGATAGCGGATCGTGGGCTCGCAAGTTCGCAACTCGGATAACCTTTAGATGAAGATGAGATTATTATAACTATTAATATGACATACGTTTCAGACATAACAACGAGCACGGAATCATATGACCCTGGCGAGATCTGCGGGCCGGAGCAGTTCCGGTGCGGCTCCGGGCCGGACGGGCCTGGTTCCGGCTCGGCCGGCACCACCAGCATGTTCGTGGAGTGCGTGCCGGCGGCGTGGCGCTGCGACGGACGACGCGACTGCAGCGACGGCTCCGACGAGACCACGCACTGCCGTCAGTACACGCCACACGCACAGACAGACAGACAGACAGACAGATACACTAGGAAATATTTACTACTAAAAGAAACGGTGCTCCGCGGTACTAGATGAATTTATCACAGAAATAAAGAAGAATTCACAGAAGTCATTCTTTGAATGTTTAACATTGGAATGTAATATCGAGCACTTTCAAGCTTAGATAGAAACTATAAATAAATATATAGGTATATAAATTATGACAGTTAGACATCGTTCCAAATCTGCCTCCGCCAATACGTATGACCTGAATCCTTGAAGCGAGACTGAGATGATTATGATGACAAACATATTAACAGTTTAACTAGTTAACAATAAAAATAGATGATTTAATTATTCTGTCTATAGTCAAGTTCAAGCAAGGTTCGATTGTAATATACAATTGTTGACGACCGATATGGCGTACGTTCGATTCCCACACAGGACAAATCTTTTTGTGTATAAATATGGATATTTGTTCTAGTCTGGGTGTTTTCCTATGTATATTAAGTATGTATTTACAAAAAAAAAGTATTTATTTATGTTTATCCGTTATTTAGTATCCATAACACAAGTTCTTAATGATACTTATCTTGGAACTAAATATTTGGTGTAAGTGTCAGAAATATTTATTTATTTATTTTTAATCAACAAGGAAACATCGAGCCATTGCCTCTAGCCAGTATCTCGTGCTCCTGGGCGATATCACTTAATTGCACTAGCAAACTAAACGTAACATTGAGCTAGGTAATTTAATAATGAATTCTATATGTGCAGGTCATTTTGGGAACATAACGTGTGCGGCGGACCAGTGGTCGTGTGCGGACGGGGGCCCGTGCGTGGCGGGGGACGCGCGCTGCGACGGGGCCCGCGACTGTCCCCGCGGCGACGACGAGGCCGGGTGCGCCTGTCCCCCGCGGGGCCTGCGCTGCGCCGCCGGGGGACGCTGCTACCCAGCGGTCAGTATAGACATTACGCAGTTTGTGTCGCTACTGTCTGTAAGCAATAGAAGTTGTTTTTCTATTACGAACATAAATCGGACGTACCATATTTGAGAGCCGGTGTAGCTGAAATAATAGAGGCTTCAAAAGACTACCTTGAGGGACACCTTGCAGTAGAGTACTTGAGAAAATGAATGTGAAAAATGAATGAATGAATAAAAAAGTTGCAATACATTGCTGTTTTATATACATTGTGTTCTTGCGGAATCCTCGTTATAGTAAAAGTAAAAAGTTCTTTATTTCATAAATTATTACATAGCACTTGAAAACGTCAAAACAAAATATAAATTGAAAAAATTAAAACTAAATATTACTACACTGAAATTACGAAGCAAGCATTCATGCTTGTCTTCAGATTACATGCAAATAAATAAAAATTAGGTGTAAGTGAATCTAAGGGGTTATAGTCTATAGAGCTTCGTAAAAACGAGTGATGATGAATCTCTTCGCCACGCTATCACATATTTTTCAAATAAAAATTGGTTCTCCCAGGACTTATTCTGCGACGGCGACATGGACTGCGACGACGGTTCCGACGAGCCGCCCGGCTGCCGGCCCGCCTCCAGCTCCCCCGCGCCGCCCCCCGCCGCCACCGATCTTGACGCTGACACTGACACTGACACTGACAGCGACGTCGACGGTGACAGCGAGGGTCCGGCGCCGCACGCGCTGTGTGCGGGCGCGGGCGCGGGCAGCGTGTACTGCAGCGGGAAGTGCGTGCCGCGGGAACTGGTCTGCGACGGCCGCGACCACTGCGAGGACCGCGGCGGCGGCGGCGCAGGCTCCGACGAGGACCCCCATCTCTGCAGTTAGCTTTTTTAATTAATGACAATGTTCCGAGAACCGCGTACATCCATTCTGACACTTTAACTAATTATAGGTGTTCTGGGGCCCACTAACATCTGACACTTTAAAAACAGGGAAATTTGGGAGGTCGCTTTCTGAGCAAGACCACTAAGCTCTGGAATTCGCTGCCGGCTCGTGTGTTTCCTATTTCCTATGATCCCGGGTCTTTTAAGCGAGGCGTGAAACGGCATTTTAGCAGGCCGTCATGAGTGGATGCGCTTTATACCGTGCTTATTTCACTTTATAAAGCGCTTTTATTTTCTTATTGGACTGCATCGACTGCTTATCATCAGGCAGGATGTAGTCATAGTGACGTGTCACATAAAAAAAAAAAAAAACAGCCCTTTGGACTGCAAATAATAAAATCATTTGAAGGGAGATAAGAAGCGGCCGTAAATTAGCAAATTGCGCCACGTGCAAGCATTTTCCGAAGCATTTCGGCCATTATAACCGAGATGATGGTCTGTCACTTAAGAAAAATATGACACTTATTTATTAGTCCGACGCACTACTCCATTGTGGAACGATCTAAACTTTAGTAATTGTCTGGTAGGTTCATTCGCGTCCTCGTTCGGGTCGTCGGAGGGTTCGGCGGCGGCGGCCGTGACGGAGGCGTGCGGCGCGGGGCGCTGGCGCTGCGGCAACGGCGCCTGCGTGCCGCGCCGGGCGCTCTGCGACGGCGGCGACGACTGCGGCGACTACAGCGACGAGCGGAGATGCAGTTAGTATGGGGGGCAGGGGGGGGGGCAGCTAGTACAACTCCTCTCCTCGACAACTCCTTTTTCTCATTTTCTTTTCCAATTTTGGTGGATTTTCTTGGCATGTACATCGACCAGGAACTTAATCCAAAATGCTACATCGCGACTGGTATTATAACTGCCGCCCGAGCAGTGCTGTTAGTGTAGGAGACTCGAGTGCGACCCTGTGCGTATTGTTTTCATCTTTAGCATTGCTCTGCTATATACTTTCCGACCGCACTTAATAGAAGGCGACCTGTACGCATTATTTTGGGGATTTCTAAAAAGTGCTTTTAGTCGAAACCTTTAAAGAAGAAACCGTCTGAATTTAAAAATATTTTAAGTGAGTTTCCATGATTAATCGTCGTGTGCTCGTGTCCCGGTCAGACGTGAACGAGTGCCTGGTGCTGAACGGCGGCTGCGCCCACAACTGCACGGACCTGGCGGTGGGGCGCGGCTGCTGGTGCCGCGCGGGCTGGCGCCGCGGCCCGCCCGCCGCCTGCCGCGACGTCGACGAGTGCCAGGAGGATCAGCCCTGCGACCATATCTGCAGGTAAGGACTACACCGGCACAAAGGCGACACCTGCAAGGACCTCCTGGCTCGATGACCAAACATAGAAGTAATCTTTAGCCCAAAGAACACACATGCAGATAACCATGTTTCCAAAAACAACACATGCATGTAACATGATCTTTAGAGAATCTTATCGGATCTCAATCGAAGTGCGGCAGGGGGGAGGGGTGCAAGTAACTATAGCAACGCAGCGACGCCTCGTTCGCACGCTTTCTTTTATACTAATGTATCACACTCGCTCCCACCACACCACGCACCACGACAGCTCTTCCAGACCTAATGAGGAGACGTGTAACAGTTTCAAGAGATAAGATATAAGAAGAGACGTAAGCGGTGTTGTTGTCTCATAGACAGCGAGTGTTTCACACTTTCGTTTGTCTACGATTGTGCCTGGACAGACAACAATAATTTTATCAAGTTATCTGCGACAATTGTAAGGATAGATATTAATAATATTAATAGTTTATTTCACGCTATGATGTAACAAATGGTTTGTTAGCATCAAAGACCCATATAATAAATACCATGTAAATATTTTTGTAAAACAAACTTGTGAGTATAAGACTTAAAAAATATACAAGTATGTTATTATTAAACGCGGTACACACGTTGACGCGCTGTGAGGTGTCCGGTAACCGGCCTCTGAACCGCCGGAACACGACACCCTTCGGCCAAAACTCTTCCTTTGTGAAGGTCGACAGCTGTTCAGTTGGAACTTTCACCACGAATGAATTTAAGTTCACACCGCAACGGAAGACAAACCGTTCGACCCTCAGGTTGTAGTTGGTCTTCACCTGGATGTACTCGACAATATTCCATTTTTAATTACGTTTCCCAGTTACGACAATGTTGTAATACATTTTCGTTAGCAAGTGATGGATTAAATATATCTGTGTAATAATTCCCTCTCTACTATAATTTCCCAAAAATCAGTGAAGACATCGTTGTTCTGAGGCTCCTATCTTACCTGAAGATGCCCTGTGTAAGGGCGAAACACGTGTCGTGTTGAATAGTTTCTCGATTTTTCGGGAAATTATAGTTGCGCGGGAATTGTTACAAAGGTATTTTTAATCCATCACTTGCTTACAATGGGTTTCCGCAAAGTCTGAATCAAACACCTGAATCTGTTGTGCCTACTCTATATCATTTTTTTTAATTCTTTGTTTCCTGTCCATCCTAAGGTTGCCTGGAAGAAATTGCTGTTAGCAATAAGGCCGCCCATTGTACCATATATTTGTTTATGTGATTTTATAACTTTTTTTTATATTTAGTGTACAATAAAGTGTTAATTCATTCATTCAATAAATAATGAGTATTGTCGTTGTGTGCGGCAGGAACACGCTGGGCAGCTTCGCGTGCCTGTGCGAGGACGGCTTCCAGCTCATGGCGGACGGCGTCAGCTGCTCGCCCGTCTCGCGTGAGTTCTTTATATTTCTGGATTCATATTCACTGTTAGTTTTTTCAAAATTTTGCATTTGTAGTACATGTAAAATATTATCTACTTTTAGTTTTGTGCAAGTGGTCCAGGTTCCAGGTTGACAAAGAAAACCTTTAATAGTTAAAACTAATAAGTGTAAACAGTTACTTTGGTAATAATTCAATATACCGTGGTTATATGCGCTATGAGATGTTGCAGAGACCTGCGAGAAATCGTATAAGCATATATTGTTGTGTTCACCAAACGGATGCGTATTTATATGAAAGCGTTTGTGATGCGTTTTACATGCACTTTATGCGTCCTATATATAAAAGCCCTAAAAATACGATTAGTGACAATGCGGAGGAACTAGGAATGTTGGTCAACTGCTGGAACGTGTCTTCAAAACGCGTCGATTGAAACGTTGCATTCGGCTCGCAGCTGTAAAGGCGTCGCTGATCTTCACGAACCGCTACTACATCCGGCGCGTGGGGCTGAAGGGAGGCGCCAGCGAAGTGCTGGCTCACAACATGAGCAACGCCGTGGCCCTGGACATGCATTGGAGCACCGCCTGCCTCTACTGGAGCGACGTCACGCGCCTCGGGAGCGCCATCCGACGCACCTGCCGCGGCTCCGAGCATTACCAGGTATAACCTTGCACAGATAACACAGATGCTGCTACGAAAAATTGTCGCCAGTCCTAATTGTTTTCTTGATCGAAATCAGCGTTTGTGCAAATGGGATTGCCATCTTTTTAACCCCCCTCCTTCTATTGCCAATTCCACCTCTTTCGAATGTAATGTAAAACACAAGCTGTCTTCAAAGGGATACTATTCTATGAAAGACCATATGGCAGATAAAAATGCTTGGGATCAAACTGCCGTTTCATACAGGCTATTCTAATATGAATGACTTAAAAACATAAATATTGTTAATGTTATGTTATATTGCATTGTATAGTTTCACAGACTAATGAAGATTGTAATTCTAGTACCAAACTAATGGACATATTTAAAAGAGCATAGCCTGTGAGTTTCTTGCCAGTTCTTCTTACAGAGCGGTGAGTCGGAACTGGCACTTAGATTCACTTATACTTAATTATTTTTTGTTTTTAAATTGTTTTGTTGCATGTAAGTGAATATAAGCTTCGTGATGTAGTGTCATAATATTTCGATTGCTTTTTTTCATTTTTAATCATGACATTTTCAAGTACTATGTATAACATACTTTTTTTTAATGGCCGAAATGTGTGAGGGGAATGCCTGCAGCCTAATTAATAGACGCTTGTTGTCATCATCATCATCATCATCATCAATGATGTCGGCAGCTGCTGCACGGCGCGACGCTGCAGAACCCGGACGGGCTGGCCGTGGACTGGGTGGGCGGCAACCTGTACTGGTGCGACAAGGGCTCCGACTCCATCGAGGTGTCGCGGCTGGACGGCTCGCGGCGCCGCGTGCTGCTGCGGGCCGGCCTGCAGGAGCCGCGCGCGCTGGCGCTGCATCCCGCCAGAGGGTCAGTCTACCACCACCATCCTTCCACTCGCTACCATCTCGGCACACACTCGTTAACCTCCTCATACACGCCCGTCACTTTAGAGTACTTTTGACTAGACCTTTCTCCAAAATATTCTGAATTTGATCATGGAAGGTCTTACGTTTTATTTTTTGTTTTTTTATTGTTTTGTTGCATGTAAGTGAATATATTTTTTTTCATTTTTAATTATGATGTTTTCAAGTACTATGTATAGTAGTTTATAAAATAAATATATTTTTAACTTTACTTTACGTGGCAGTTTACAATGTCGGGACAAGTTCCCAAAAGCGACGAGTAAAATAAATAAAACAAACTTAAATCTCTGAACGGAGGTACTTTATTGAGTCAACCCGGTACCTCAGTGTGATCGGAAATCCGAAACGATCACGCGATAACAATGTACGGTAACTTATTCAATTAAGTACCAAACGACATATTGTGATGGGCAGCAAAATTACACTTTTTATTCACATTGAATTACTGCTTGTACACATTTGTTACACTTACAATTTAATTACATACTTATTTAATTTATTGATTCAGGCGTTACCTACTTTGCGGAAATCCATTGTAAGCAAGTGATGGATTACAAATATCTTTGTAACAATTCCCGCGCTACTATAATTTCCCGAAAAATCGAGAAACTATTCAACACGACACACGAACTCTCGTTTCAGCGTTTGTCGTGAAAACATCGTTGTTCTGAGGCTCCTACCTTACCTGAAGTTGACCTGTGTAAGGGCGAAACACGTGTCTCTCGATTTTCGGGAAATTATAGTAGCGCGGGAATTGTTACAAAGATATTTTTAATCCATTACTTGCTTACATACTTATTTACCGTGTCAGCACGTGTAGTATGTTAAAGTGGTCCCGGCGCGTGTGTCGGCAGGACGCTGTACTGGTCGGACTGGGGCTCGCAGGCGCACATCGGGCGCGCGGCGCTGGACGGCGCGGGCGCGCGGCGCGTGCTGGCGCGCGGCCTGGCCTGGCCCAACGCGCTGGCCGTGCACGCGCCGAACGCGCGCCTGTACTTCGCCGACGCGCGCCTCGACTTCATCGCCAGCGCCGACCTCGACGGCAACGACGTGCGGATCCTGCTCTCCAGAGGTTGGTGCCCGGCGCCCTTATTCCCCAAAGAAAACATATCCTGTGAAATTATCGGAACCCAGTGCTTGTGTAAATCTCTTGCTCACTAATTATGTGTTGTCTTTGTGATGTCCACGTAAATAGACACGTAAGTTAAACAAAATTGACGGTTGTCTGCGCAGTTTCATAAGTACACAGAAGTGAGAGGACAGGGAAGTGACTATTCTTCCGCGTGCAAACTGCAGGCGTACCGTGTTCCGCGTCCCCACCATGCCGCACTTCGATTGGACCCGATCCTGTGTTACTGCGCTTCTGAGGTCATTGTTCAACTTATGTTTTGCGAATTGTACTGACCCCGACTGAAGCGTTTGTGGTTGACCCCCAGACCAGATGCCGTGGCTGCGGCTGCACCACGTGTTCGCGCTGAGCGTGTGGGAGGGCCGCGTCTACTGGAGCGACTGGGAGACGCGCGGCGTCGAGTCCTGTCGCCTGCGGCCGCTCGCCAACTACCAAGTAATACCCTCCTTATTAGGTGTCTTATATATCTATAACCTGTGTAATTAAAATCTTTAAAAAAGGATATAACCCAAATTGTATCACTATACGCAAACTAGTAACGATGCGACCAACGTTATATAACACTCATTACGTGAAAGGAGTCTCTCGAATAAAAGTGAGTCGAATTGAGGTAGAGCATACTCTTATGCGCAGACCCAATGAGTACAGTATACTGTTGGAGGCAGTCGCGTTGCATCTTTTTTGTAAAAATATTCGACTTGACGTCTTTCACATAGACGAGCGCTTGTGATTTCTGCATGTCGTCAAAGATTGGAACCGATTTAATATTTACTAAGAGATATAATTCTCTTTTGACTTCTGTTCCTCCCTTCCCTCTCTCTCTTTCTCTTCTTCGAATTTGATGCCTTGCAGATATAATTATTGAAGCCTCTTCCTTGCCACTTGATTTTCCTACAAGTTCCATCGCTACCCCCAGGAGAGCAACACAACCATGGACCTCAGCAGCGGCGGCGCGTTCCAATGCCGCACCGTGCAGCACACCGTCCACAAACCCATGGACCTCCGGATCTACCACCCGGCCCGCCAGCCGCCGCTCCCAGGTCTGATAGACTTTGCTACTATCCTAGATTGATCTCTTAGGGAACTGCAAAAGAAACAGGAATTAATTAATTAATCGCAATTCTTTTCCAACATTTCCATTTTCTAATAGCTTGCAGGTTTATAATTGAGTATATTATAATTTATCCTTAGTAGAAAGTAGTACATTATTATCATTTTTGTCGTTTAGTTTTAAAAACATAGTGTACCTACGTAGGTTAAGTAGGTAGGATTTAGATGTGTTCTTAGACTCAGATATCTGAACAGGTACATCACTGGTCGCCGAAATGGAGTGTCATTGTTGTGCAAAGTCAAAGTCAAAATCATTTATTTAAGTTTGGCTTAATGAAACTCTTTTGGACGCCAACTTTAATACTACCGCGCCCATTTGTTGCGGGCGGGAGTTTGATCGGGTAGAATCGGGCAAGAAACTCGTCAAGGTTGGTTTTTTCTCCCGCCATGTGTTGCTTTAATGTCTGTCCACGGTAAACGCATGTTGCGAGGGATATGAAGTAATGTCCGGGGTCCTTTTGTCCAAAGTAGTGAGCCCTGGATGGCAAAGTCACAATTTAGCTCATTTTATCTTCCTTTCCATAGAATTAACTCAGCAATGTGCAGATCTAAACTGCTCGGGACTATGCTTGTTGTCTCCGGCGGACCCATCTGACGATATGTCCGGTCCGGGCGAGTCCGGCGGTGTCCGGGCGCGCTGCGCGTGTCCGGAGCACTGGGCGCTGGGTGAAGACGGGCGCTCGTGCTCGCCGAACTGCTCGGCCGCGCACTTCGTGTGCCGCGACCAGCTCAAGTGCATTCCGTTTTGGTGGCGGTGCGACACGCAGGTGCGTTCTCCAATATTGCTACGTATTATTTATATGAAAGATTTCAAAATACCAATCGTAACCAAACTTAAAAACCAGTTGTATAAAATAATTTGCACGTTGCATCGTCCCTTGCATTAAAAACCTATGTAGAAATCTTCAAAGCAAATCTCTCATCGTTTTATCCTACAGCGGAAGCATAGACTGTGGGATATTCTCGTAAAAAACCACAGTATGTAACCATTTTGTTTTGCTACATTAGAGCTGTTGTTAAAATGAATGTTGATTTTGCAAGGACGACTGCGGCGACGGTTCGGACGAGCCGGCGACGTGTCCGCAGTTCCAGTGCGCGCCGGGGCAGTTCCAGTGCGGCGCCAGCCACCACGACCAGCCCCTCCGCGACCCGCCGGCGGCCAGTGCCGGGGCCAGTGTCAGTGCCAACGCCACAGTGCGCTGCCTGCACCCCGCACACATCTGCGACGGCATCACGCACTGCGCAGACGGCAGCGACGAGAGAGACTGCGATAAGGTTTTCGTCACTTATTTTGAAGTTCTATTTTTGCAGCTCACCAGCAGTTTTAACCTATACGCAGCCTTTTATCAGCCTAATGAAGTCCACTGCTGACATAGACCTCACCCGTAAACTTCCAAAGTAACCCACTGCAGGCGACCTGTTTTCAAAGTTTGTTGGTTTTTTTACGAATAAGGGCTCTGGAAGGGCTAGAAATCATAGCGAGGTAGGCAAAGATTACATTATCCCACTTTCTACGACCTTGGCACACACTCTTAGCTTTATTCACACTTACTAACCTTTTGATACACGCCCGTCGGTTTATTTTGTTTTATTCGGAACACCTACAGCACATTCAACATTTTGTGTATACACTTATTATAAACATAGCTATTTACAGGTATTTACATATGCAATGCATTCAGGGTATTTTTGACCTGACCTTTCTCCATTTCTAGATCTGGTCATGAAAGATCTTACGTCGTCTTCCCCTCCCAACACTTCCATTCACTCGTCCATCATAAATCACTTTCGTTGTTTACTTTAATTCATGACCAAACCATCTAAGCATACCTTTTTCAATTCTGTTTTCCCAATATCAATATCCTCTTTTACACCAGCATCGGCCCTTATCACTTCATGCCTAATATTACCACTCAATTTCACACCTAGAATACTTCTGAGTGCTTTCATCTCTACTGCATTAATCTTACTTTCATGTTTCTTCTGCCATAACCATCAACGTACGTTGAACGTACGTACGTACATGTCAATTTATAGGAAACTAGGAAATTTACGACTATTTCCACAACTCGACATCGCATCGCGTATATGTATGTAAGAGTCTCAAGTTCGATGAAAAAGGAATTTCTACTGTTGTTCGTTTGTCCCAGTTCTCGTGCCTGTCGTCCCAGTGGAAGTGCGCGGCGAGCGGGAGCGGGACGGGAGGGACGGGCGGGACGGGCGCTCGCTGTGTGCCCGGAGCCGCGCGATGCGACGGCAAGCGGGACTGTCCCGGCGGCGACGACGAGCGGGACTGCCCCGCCGTCACCTGCCCGCAGCACTATGTACGTATCACACGGTCACACAATCATACTGGCAGGACATATACACGTTCGTTAAACTTTGTTGTATTTTTCTTCAGTAACTTAGAACTATGATTATTATTAATATATAATGTGGTGTATATGTGTCTTAAATAAATGAAATCGAAGTTTGAAATGTATTGTGTGCTCACGATGCTTGTCGTCTGTGGCAGTTCGAGTGCGCGAGCGGCGGGTGCGTGCTGCAGGTGTGGCTTTGCGACCTGGACGCGGACTGCCCGGACGGGTCGGACGAGCGGCCGGACATGTGCGGCCGGCGCGCGTGTCCGGCCGGACACTTCCGCTGCGCCACGGGCCGCTGCGTGCCCGCCGAGTGGCGCTGCGACGGCGAGCCCGACTGCGCCCAGCGGGAGGACGAGGTACGTCCCCACGTCCCCACGTCCTCACGTCCCCACGTCCCCACGTCCCCACGTCCCTAGTGCCCGCAGGCTCGGGCGGTTCCTGGGCAATAAAGATACTACCCGCTACATTACAGCAGGTTTGTAACAGTAGACGGCAGAAGTATTTTAGATTTGGAAGTCATTATTAATGCAATCCTTTTTTATCAGTGACCAACTTTGTTATTAAAAGGAAATTATTCATAACACAACTATCAAAAGACAGTTTCCAATATTTTATTGTTTTTTTTAATTCAAAAGAAACTAACGAATGTTAATGTTTTAGAAGCGCAATTAAACACTGTTAATTTTAACATTCTTATTGCCCATCTTCGCTAATTTCTCCTTTTCTACATTGAACTGGTTTGATTCATATCTTCGGGGTCGTACTCAGTGTGTTCGCTGTGAAGAGTCTGACTCGGAGTGGTGTGATATTGCTGAGGGGGTACCCTAAGGTGTCCTTTCTCCTCTTCTTTTATTAATTCATGAACCAGTCTAAATTTCACCTCGATGCAGACGATTTGCAGCTCTACCGTCACTTTGCCCTGGCTGATCTGGGCGGTGCTATTTCTAATATCTCTGTTCATATCTGACGATCAGTAGTTTTTGTGTGCGTTATTCTGGAGTTTTCGTCAACCCCAAAAAACCCCAGGCAATTATTGTTGGTAGTAGGTATTTCAGCGGAAAGATCGACAAAACGCGACTGACTGCTACAAGAAATTTATTTTACAATAAGTAGCCCCTGTACAAGTGTTTTTATATGTTGTTTCCTAGATCTTAACTGTACATACATACATAATATCACGCCTGTTTGTTCGAAGGAGTAGACAGAGTATTTTGTATGCCCACACTTCGCCAATTATTGATTGATTGATTTGATTCTATAGATTTGATAGGAAGTATAAAATACTGCACACCGAGTTATTCTCAACGAATTAGAGAGTCTCGTCCGCACAGCCTATTTATCACTGATTGCTCGAATTCGAATGCAGGTAAACGCGTACCTCTCTCCCGTATCGTCAATTCTTTCAATGACAACACAAAGGGCATTGACATATTTGCACTCTCTCCACATAAGTTTAAGCGGGAGATATTGCAAGCATTGGCACCAGTAGAATAAAGCAGACAATGTTTTTTACTGGCTTTATTTATTATATATTTTTTAAATATATAGATAAATCTATTTCTATCATAAATATTTTTGTTAGGGTAAAATATTATTTAGAGGATAAAATATTATTCTATTTATTATTAGATTAAGAAATATGTGTATAATTGATTAGGTTGAGTTTCGTTTCATATGTTTAACATTCTGTCGTGAATAATCGTGTCATAACGATAACCAGCGGGTTACGCAATGAACCAAATTTAGTTTTACCCTTTTTAATATTATATATTGTGTAACTGTTAGTTGTCCTAAATATAATAAAATAAAAAATTATATTATTGGTCTCACGTAATAGGTGGCGAGCCTATTGCCGCTTCTCGGGAACTTTTGTGTTCACCAGAGCCTCGTCTGTTGTTCGGGAGGTGCACCATGGGCTCCTCAGATCTTGGTAGAATTCCTATACACCAATCTTAATAGTGTACCAAATTACTAAATAAATAAATTTTTGCAGGCAAACTGCACGGGTCTGCTGGCGTCGTGCGAGCCGACATACTTCCGATGCGACGGGGGGCGCTGCCTGCCCGGCCGCTGGCGCTGCGACGGCGACGCCGACTGCGACGACGGCGGCGACGAGCTCGGCTGCCGGCCCCGGAACTGCTCCGAGTCCGAGTTCCGGTACCTGATGCCTCTATTGCGGCACTGATGCTCTCACTATTTTTCAATGTTCACATCTTCGTGGCAGTCCAGTAAATTAAAACAAAGATAAAAATACGCGTGGCACTCGGAGACTGCCGCGGAAAAGCTATTGCATAGCATTTTTTATCAACTTATGCAATAATAATTAATTTATTATTTTATTATGCAGTTTTTAAGCTATTGCATAGCTTCTCGCGTGCCTTGAGCGTGGAGACCGAATCCAGAATTTCTGGAACTTTGCATTTAAACTTGTGCATAATCCGTAATTATTACATACTCACATCATACATACTGTCACGTTTTATTTTCCTTAGATCTAGGGAGACATCTAGAAAGGAAGCTACTTGCTTTGAGTCTAATGAGTCTGTGTTCATATGAGCATCCGATAGCTAAACGGTGGTGCGTTGTGCAGTTGCGGCGACGGCGCGTGTATCGCGGGGTCGCTGCGGTGTTCGGGCGGCGCCGAGTGCGGCGACGGCTCCGACGAGGCGGGCTGCGGCGCGTGCCGGGCCCCCGCCAGGCCGTGCCGCGCCGCCGCACGATGCGTGCCCAGGTACAGCCCCCAGCACCACCTCCCCCCCCAGTACCCGAGTGCGGCGACGGCTCCGACGAGGCGGGCTGCGGCGCGTGCCGGGCCCCCGCCAGGCCGTGCCGCGCCGCCGCACGATGCGTGCCCAGGTACAGCCCCCAGCACCACCTCCCCCCCCAGTACCCGAGTGCGGCGACGGCTCCGACGAGGCGGGCTGCGGCGCGTGCCGGGCCCCCGCCAGGCCGTGCCGCGCCGCCGCACGATGCGTGCCCAGGTACAGCCCCCAGCACCACCTCCCCCCCAGTACCCGAGTGCGGCGACGGCTCCGACGAGGCGGGCTGCGGCGCGTGCCGGGCCCCCGCCAGGCCGTGCCGCGCCGCCGCACGATGCGTGCCCAGGTACAGCCCCCCCCCCCACCCCCCACCCTACACACACACACTTCCAATGTAACCGATTGCGAGCGGTCGGTATCAAATATCATCCGTTCGTCTCGGGCTTGGGCCGTCCACCTGCACGTTTCATTATTAAACTTGTTTTTATGCTCTCTTTTTTTACTAAAGTGTAATATAAACTTCTTTTGGAAGATTAATTGCACTCATTTTCGCCATTTAATTTTGCCGCCAAAACCACGTGATTTCAAAATTGTATTCGTCACAAATATCATTGGAGAACACTATGGACGTCATACATCTCAGCTATTCCGAGGACCGGGATTGTCGTCCGTCCGTATTTGTATCGACGTTGTGCTGTGAAACATGTGATTGGATTGATGCTATTGAAATTTGGTCATCACTATTTTTATCCTTTGTAAGTTACTTTTCTTTTAGTTTATTAATTTTCCAACTAATAGTCGTCTTCGTTTGCTTGTTTCGCTTCCATTCGTTTTGACTATCTGCCAGTGATTTAAAAATATTCAGCATAACTGAAATCACAATAGGCTATTTGACAAATTTTGGAAAACAGTTTTATATTATTGTTTATATGATAATAATTACCCTACATTGATATTTCCAAAATATTTAATGTTTTAATGATGAAAAATCAATGTTGAAGTTTAATAAAACCCGCGTAAAACACTGTTTCTGTAATGACGCTGGTCACGTGACACGCACGACGTCACACGATAGTAAACTGCTTGTTTTGATTAGAGCAGTTAGAGTATTTTTAATTGTTAATTGATATTCAGGCCCTAAAATGGGATACAAATGGTGTGTAGTTCCACGTTGTACGAGTACACGTATAAGGAATCCTCAAAAATTGTTTGTTTCTGTGCCAAACAATCCCAAGAGACAAAAAAATGGTTACAATTAGCTCGAAGAGACCCGAATAGCATTTTATCTCATACAAATGTTTTTATGTGTGAAGATCACTTTGATGTAAGTAATAATTAACTACAATTAAATATGTTTGTAGATTGTAGTTAATAATATGTGATAATCTAACGATATATGTATTTGTTTTGGTTCAGTTTGTATCACTATATTATTATAACCTCTTAATATATGGCAATATTATTAAGAATTCTTTAAAAACCTATTAATTATATTCATGTAGTTATATTTTACTACTTTTCGTTTCGTTTTCTAATATCAAAAACTATGACAAAGAGTAAAAACTGAACAGTATTATTACCTACTCAATAACATAACCTCAAAATCATTTTTACCTTATTTTGAAATAGATCAAATGTAAAAGTAGGTAGATAAATCATTTCTACATGTTACTTACATAGCTGTTTTTACATTTTTAAGCTCCGCAGCATAGTAATCTGCGTTATTCTAGAAGAAATGTGCAACCATGAATGAATGTTGTTGTTATCGACTCTCACAAAATTCGGATCCATTTTGAGATGTGTAATAGAAAGGTATTACGCAACGAGATGCAACAAAAAATGGAAGAATATCAGAAAACTGTAGGAAAACTGCAAATAAACGTATAAAAACACGAAAAACATTCACGAAGCGAACTATCGAGACAACTGTTTACCTGTGAGTGACGTCACCGGACTGTCAACCAATCACAGGCCGTTCATGTTCCAGATAAAAATTTAAAAAATATTACATTTAATTTGTTTTATTTTGTTAAAAATACACACGATTTACATCAAAATAAAGTGGAATATATTTCTTTATGACTACAATTTATTGTATATTTTGAATGTTGTCAAATAGCCTATTGTTGACCGGTCCTTTTTCTCTGCCAGCGAATGGTGGTGCGACGGCGAAGCGGACTGCCCGGACGGATCAGACGAGGACTCCTGCTCGAACACTACTGCCGCGGCTGCCGACGGCGCGCCGGAGCCGGCCCCGTCCCTGGGCTCGTGCGGCGTGCCCCGCGCGTGGCGCTGCGACGGCCGCCGCGACTGCCGCGACCACAGCGACGAGGCGCGCTGCGACACCACGCAATGCATGGCCGACATGTTCAGGTGACGCACACTACACACTTCTTGGCGGGAAACGGAAGCGACATATCTGTCGTTCTGTTTCATTTTCTAAAATTTGTGATATTTCGAACATTAATGTGTAATAACGGTGGATTATTAACCGTTAAGTTTGTGAACCGTGTCTGGCATAAAGGGTTGTTAGCCAAAATAAAAATTTATCTGCCACACTCGTTCTTTTCGATACTGGAGTCCTACCTCTCCGATAGATTATTTCAGGTCAAGCAGGGTAGTTCTAGATCGACACTGTGCTCGATTAAGGCTGGGGTTCCACAAGGTTCAGTCCTCGGTCCGGTGCTATATAACATCTACACATCAGATTTGTCATCTTCAGACAATATCACAGTCGCTACCTATGCAGATGACATTGCTTTTTTAACAGTAAATAAATAAATAAACAGTAGACAACGATTCTATTAAAGCTAGTGAAAAATACAGATAACACTGGATTCTACCTCTGATTGGCTCCAAAAGTAGCGCTTTTAGTATTAAAGCCAGTGCACAAAAATCAAATCACATAACTTTCACTCTAAGGAAGGAGAATTGTCCCCCGGTATCTCTCGGCAACAACGTTTTACCTAAATCCAATTGCGTAAAGTATCTAAAAAAAATTTGTGAACGTCCATGAGCGTTGGTAAATGAAACAAAACAGTACAACATAACTTTATAAATTCTCTTAAGAAGTCCATGTGGAATCTCAGTATAGTCCCATATCTTTACTGAGATTCAAAGGGTTCTATGTTAGAGGTAGTGGTTTCCGCACTTAGTCCTTGTTATGGACCATTGTACGTGAGCCTTTGCGGCCTTCATACGAAGTTTAGGGGAGGGTATCTCATTAACTATTTGTCATTTTTATCACCACTCATTCTCATTTCTCATTGTTCGCTGTCCTGCCGCAGATGCTCTGACCACACGTGCGTCCCGGGCGCGCTGCTATGCGACGGCTACCGCGACTGCGGCGACGGCGGCGACGAGCTGCCCGAACTATGTGCGTATTGGACAACGTCACTCTTTACTCCAAGTTATCATCATTTCAGCCCATTAACGTCCCACTACTGAGCACGAGCCTCCACTCACATACTAAGGTGCGAGGGTATTGGGTCATACTCCATCACGCTGACCCAGTGCGGCCTGGCGGAGGCAGGTGTATGGCGTCCTGCTGTTAGAATTTTCAAGCCGCCCAATTAAGCCTCTAACATGGCTTAACGACTACCACATTTAGTGATAACCGGGACCAACGGCTTAACGTGCCTTCCGAAGCACGGAAGCGCTCGATATCAAATGCCAACAAACGGTCACCCATCCAAGGACTGACCTCTGTAAACTCTGCTGTACTTCGGTGATCATTTCCGACCTCCGAGCACCGCAGAGCTATGAGCGCTCTAAGTTTTAAATAGGATAAATGAGCCATGTTAAGCAATAATGTGTTAAACCACAAAAAAACAAAGTTCCTGTTAGTGACATCTAGTAACCCGGGACAGTACTACTCAACGCTCGAAAAAAATACCAAACCGGTACATACAAGTGCAGCACTGAAAATTTCGGGAATCAAGGGCTTTCCCGTACAGTCCCGGGTTACTAGATGTCACTAACAGGAACTTTGTTTTTTTGTGGGTTAACACATTATTGCTTAGCATAGCTCAATTATGCTAATGCTACAAGCTCTATGTCACTTTGCGTGCTATTTTTATGGCTGATCATATATTATTGTACCTATTCACAGTATATCCTTATTATTATATACAAATGCAAATAAATATATTTAGTTTAATTTCAGAACAAGAATGGACTAGTAACTAATCATTTTGTTAAAGCCACTTTTGAAATTTAATTAGATATTTGTACTAGTAACTCGTAGTTTTATGTTGCTCTTGAAACAAGTCTAAGTGATGTATTTGAAAAGAATTTGCATTTGTTTTAATTTTCACTGTGAAATAGATAGATTATATATATTTGTCGGAGATAATAGCAGGTCGATCATCGCTTGACTTTTGTGTTAGAGATTCCATACTCGTAGGTATGTTTGTCGAAACACAATTAAATCTTGTAATTACAAACAATACAGTATAGTAAAGTTGGGGCACTGAACAGTGAACATGTCAGATTCGATAAAAAGTTTCAATTTTAATCAATTGTAGATTGCGGGCGCACAGAACCGCCACTGTGATGAAAAAACTCAATAAGACTGACTTTAGCGACTCCGTCCGCATGTGCGGGCAAAAATACACTAGCGCCAACACACGGCGTTAAAAAGGTCATAAACTCAGTAAAACTCTTTGGGACTCGTTAAAATGTGATGACTTTCATCACCGAACAGGCTCTTATCTTACTTTAGAAGTTACATATTTTATGAATGCTCCATTGGAACTTAAACTGAGTAAAGGATATTTTTATTTTTAATTATTTTGACACTAATATAATTTCTATGTTTCATGTGGTCTAATGATTTAATTTTCTAAACATTTGTGTGTAATGTATAGGCGCAGGTCTCTTGCACAGCGAGGCGGAGTGCGGGGAGGGGGGCTGCGGGGGACAATGCGCCCCGGGGGACGCGCGGTGCGGAGGTACTGCTACTCGACATTTGTTATAGCTGCATATATTTATTTACTTTTAAATTTTATGTAGGAGTTTAAGGGAGCAGCAAAATAAACGATTTTTTTCTAATATTCCAAAATATTAAATTGGTTGTCTGTAAAGTCGGTTTACTGACGATAGTTGAACGTGACAACGTCTTAAGAAAATACTGATGGAATGGTAGCATTTTTAGCAAAAGAAAATTTTAATTTAATTTGTTTAATAAAGCAGCAGCCATCCACGCAGACGCATCGCTCACTCAAGTAGGAGAGAGACGGATGTCGAACGCTGCCGAACGCAAAGGCCGATTGTGCTTCTTTGTCGCTCGTTCCGCGCTCTCGCTTGCACTTCAAGCCTTACATGGAACGCCTCAGAGCGAGGTAACGCCGCATGAGTCATGTTTTTTCGTGCGTGCAGCCGGCTCTATCGAATTATCAGACGTTGTCACGTCAAAAATATTTATAAAATTAGTTTTATATCCTTCAAGTAAGTGAAGGAAGCCTAATTTATGAAAATAATGGTATATTCACCAAAATCTAATTTTGGGTATTTTTAAAACTTATTACTGTAGTTTTTTAACCTTATACTTATAGATACTTAAAGTATAGACTCCGAAGGTAGGCAATATATTGACATTTGTATTGTAATGTTCGCAGCGGCGTCCCCGTGCGGCTGGGACACGTGCCCGCAACTCTGCCTGCCCAAACACAACACCTTCTCCTGCAAGTCAGTACACATGCCCACACACACACAAACACACACATGCACGCATATAAATAATGAGTGTAATTTCCAATATCAGTGGTGTAATTTATTTTCTGTGGCATGTAATTTTTTGATTGCCAATATTATGTACCTCTTTTTAACACAATACACGGTTTTTTGATCCGCTTTGAGGTTGAAACCTGTCCATTATAATAATAATTTCTCATTATCATTACCTTATACATTTTTTTTTGTATAATGTATGTTTGTGTGTACAGATGCGTGCCTGGATACCGGCTGAGGTCTCTGGCAGACGGCAACCACACCTGCGAGTATATGGGTATGACATTCATAACCTATTTCTAATTTCATGCGGTTCAGTTTGTCTTTATGCGAAAGAAGACACTATTTCGAGCCAAGGCCCATAATGCTCAGCTTGAATAAAACAATCAATCAAAAATTTCTTTCATAAACTATTACATAGTACCTACTTGAAAATGACAAAATTTAATATAATTTCAAAAAACTATGACAATATGATTACACTGAAATCACGAAGGTTAAATTCACTTACATGCAACAACACAATTGAAAAACAAAAAAAAATAAGTTTAAGTGAATCTAAGTGCCAGTTCCGAGTATAAGAAGAACTGGCAAGAAACTCACAGGCAATGCTCTTTTATTTGTCTGGTATCTATTGGTCTGGTACATTAATACAAGCTTCATTTGTCTGTGAAGCTATACAATGCAATTTAATGTAACATTAACAATATTCATGTTTTAAGTCATTCATATTAGAATAGTCTGTATGAAACGGCAGTTTAATCCCAAGCATTTTATCTGCCATATAGTTATTGATAGAATAGTATCCCTTTGAAGACAGCTTGCGTTTTATTGTTAATTTAAATTTATTTGGGCTTAATTGCTGAATATAAATAAAAATAAAAAAAATAAAAATCTTTTATTTCAGGCAATTTTCTGAAATAGCCCATATTTAAGTGTTAGTAACAATAAACAATAACAAACAAAGGGGGTTAGTAAAACGGCAAATTAACACTACAAATTAACACTACTTACAACAAACTAACATCGAATCTAGGACAGTGTAGGACTCTCTGAATATTGCTTGGGATTTATTGTAAAATCGCACACATTGGCCATTAAAAGATTTGTAACATTTTTGGAGCCTAGTGGCAGGTACAACTAATGTATGCTTATTCCTTGTTTTTATATTATATATACAGCTTTTGTTACTAAATTGATCAGTATTCTTATGTACATATGCAAGGTATGACCCGCCACTGTCAAAATACCAATTTCCAAATTTTTTCCCTTAGTGAATGTCCACACGGAGATTATAAATTGGTCGAAAAGTCCTCTTCACTTGCGACTTCTGCCAGATTGGATCAGAAAACTGACAACAAGGAGTGTTGGTACGCTTTGACCTTATGTCTAGCTGCGGACTTATTAGACTCGTGCTGTTGATTGATTGATTATTAAACTTTATAACCCGTGTTGTTTTGAGCCTATATCTAGTAGTGGACCAATCAGATTCAGATTGTAATTTTTTTATATTTCTAACAATCACACCAATTATTTAGTTCCAAGATAAGTATCACTAAGGACTTGTGTTATGGATACTAAAGAACGGATAAACATACCTAAATACTCTTTTTTTTTGTAAATACATACTTAATACACATAGGAAAACATCCAGACCAGAACAAATATTCATGTTCATGCACACAAAGATTTGTCCTGTGTGGGAATCGAACCCACGACCTCTGGAGTGAACCTCTACGCCATATCGGTCGTCAGATTTGATAACAAAGCTTCACAACCGGTGTCGTGTTAAGCCTATAAGCACTAGGCTCATCAGCCTCGTACTGTTTCTAAGCTTCATATTGATTGGTGTAGTTTAAAGTCTATATTTAGTTGTGGAATCATCAGCCTCATAGTGTTGATTGATGAGAATGAAGAGAACCTTGAGGTGAGTGTGATATGACGTGATATGACGTGATGTGACGTGTTGTGACGTGGTGTGCAGGCGACAAGCCGCGCCTGCTGGTGGCGGCGGGCGGCTGGCTGCGGCTGCGCTGGACGCACCGCCTGGAGCGGGAACTGCACGCGGACCTGTGGCGGGCGCCCCACGAGAGGTACGCTGCTCGCACTACACTACGTTTAGGTGTATAGACATCCTACCTGCAAGTGGGGTCCTGCCGATATCGGACGAGGCTCTGGCAAACATAAAAGTAAAAACGGGCTGTGGGACCAACAATATAATTGCCGAAGTGTTGGCGTATATTATGCCTCTGCCTACCCCATTGGCGTAAATAAATAAATAATAATAATAAATAATTCCCCCGAAAAATCGAAAAACAATTCAACACGATACGTGTTTTGCCCTTACATCTTAGAAATTAAAAAAAATTGTGAAAATTTATAAAATAAAAAATTGTTTTAGGTAGCTTTTTTACTTCCTTAAAACATCATGTAACTGCCAGCGAAAATCCTGTCAAAAAAGACCTTGCTGTTGCGAAGATTAACCAAATAATAATAATTCTTAACGTAATACTTTCATATACATAAATACAAAATGTCACGCCTCTTTCCCGTAGCGGTAGACAGAGATCACATCCTTCCACTTGCTACGATCTTAGCACACACTTTTAGCTTAATTCACACTCAATAACCTTCCCCCCCCCCAACACTTCCATTCACTTGTCCATCATAGATCACTTTCGTTAGTCTACTTTCATTCATCCTCTCCAGATGACCAAACCATCTAAGCATACCTTTCTCAATTATGGTCACTATATTTTCTACAACACCAGCTTCGGCCATTATCACTTCGTTCCTAATCCCATCACCCACTTTCACACCAAGAATACTTCTGAGTGCACTCATCTCTACTGCATTAATCTTACTCTCATGTTTCTTCTGCCATAACCAACATTCGCTTCTATACGTTAGTGTAGGTACCAACACACCTCTGTAAACTGCCAGACGTGCCTTTTCGGACACTTTCTGACTGCTTACAAAGGCGTGAAGTGCCCCATTCAACATGTTTCCAGTGTTCACTCTTCTATCGATGTCGCTATCACACTTTCCGTCTCTTATTCTATTTTCTCACTTCCGATTAAAATATATATTTTTATTGTCATATGCATTGAATGAACAGTTCTTTATTAGAAAGTATCCACAAAGCTAAGTATGCAAATTAAATCAACTCTTATATCGAGGGTTCCGTGCTCAAACCCGATAAGTGACAACATCAGATTCATAATTTCTGCCGCTTTTTCTTGTGATATTATCAGATAAGTCGATTTCAGAAGAGAAGACTGAAAACTGAGGACTTCATAATCCAATAAGTAAACCTTTTAAGTTTAATTTTTTTAATTAACCGATAAATTCTTTTAAGTACTGCTTTAAGCCCAAAAACGCAAATTTTGTCACTTATCGGGTTTGAGCACGGAACCCTCGATATATTAAAATGAAATGAAATAAACAATGCTTTAATTAAGTTGAGTCCCGTTATGGCACTTATGAATGTCAATTTTATTCAAAAATTAGATGCATTTATTTCCTTACAAAGCTGGCAAAACCTTGAGTGGAGAAGAATCGGGCAAGGAACTCAACAAGCTTGTCCTCACTTCGATTGTCATGGGTCCAATCGGAGATCACATCCTTTTTGCTACAATGATACCAGAATCAAAAAAGATCGCAGAGATCGGGGAGATCTAATTGAAACATACAAGATTCTACATAAACACTATAACATTGAAGACCTTGATGCCAAACTATTCACATATAGCGACAATACCCACCTAAGAGGCCATCACCTCAAACTTTGCACTAGCTTATCTACCAACAACCCACATAAGCGCTTCTTAGGCAACCGTGTAGTGAGACAGTTGAATGAGCTGCCGGCAGATATAGTGTCAGCTCCCACTGTCAATTCATTCAAGAACAAGCTGGACAAACACATGCAACCGGTTAAGAGGAACTAGATGCAGATAAATTGGATACAGGCGCAATCAATTTTCAAACTGCCTGCCTGTTAATTAATAATAATTATAAACTTAAAGTTTTCTTCACGATTAATAAGATATTAAATCTAGTGTGGTAATACGTATTACTTGTAAAGCAGTGATGTGGTGATAACGAGCATCACGTCGGCGTTTATCGACGGGCGCCAGTGGGTGTGGTGGGCCGACTCGGCCGGCCGCGTGCGCCGCGCGCGTCTCCCCGCCGCCCACTCCTCGCCCGCAGACTCATCCACGGACTCGCCCGCTAACTCACCCGCAAACAACACGGCCGATCACGGCCTTTTCGAGTCTAGCGATCTGCAACACGAAACTATAGTAAGTATCTTTTCATTTTGATGTTTCAGTTCATTGCAAATTTTAATCGTAACAGTGAATCTAAGTTATTAACTATTTAAAAACAGGGGTATACACTCGAATGTTTTTATGTCCACAAGTTATATAACTTGGATGTAATTTTTTTCGTTGGCGCCATAACTCCATTGAATTTGCTATAAGTTGTTATAATTTGATGTCATGGTGGCGAGTATACCCGCACTCCGCTTCTGAGATCGTGGGTTCGATTCCCACATAGACCACATCTTTATGCGCATAAACATGAATATTTGTTCTGGTTTGGGAGTTTTCCTTTATTCTTATGTATGTATGTACAAAAAATATATTTATATATATATATATATATATCCGTTCCGTTCCGGTATTTAGCATTCATAGCACCAGTTCTTAATGATACTTATTTTAGAATTAAATAATTGGTGTAATTGTCAGAAGATATTTATAAGTAATTTTATTCAATAAATAAATTTAAATATTGAAATATTAGCCGTAACAGAGGGAAAAGGAACGCAGCCTGTCCCTTTCACAAACCGCCAATGGTAGTACTACCAAATGAAGGAAGATTCCCTCGACATGGAGGGCTGCCTTGACTTCTTTCCGTCAGCCAGGATGTGAACATTATGACATGTGAAATTAAAAAATAAAATCAAAAAAGAGAAGATCATGAAATAAGCCATGACTTTCTACCCTGAAGAGATTATGCACAGAGTTATAAGCATAAACTAGTTGTACCTGCCACTAGGCTCCAAAAAATTTACAAATCTTTTAAAGGTCAATGTGTGCGATTCTATAATAAAATCCCAAGCAATATACAGCAATTAAGCCTAAATAAATTTAAATTAACAATAAAACGCAAGCTGTCTTTAAAGGGATACTATTCTATGGCTGATAAAAATGCTTGGGATTAAACCGCCGTTTCATACAGGCTATTCTAATATGAATGACTTAAAGCATGAATATTGTTATATTATGTTGCATTGTATAGCGTCACAGACAAATGAAGATTGTTACTAACCAATCGATAATTTAAAAGAGCATAGCCTGTGAGTTTCTTGCCAGTTCTTCTTACAGAGCGGTGGCTCGGAACTGGCACTTAGATTCGCTTGCACTTAAATGTTTTTTGTTTTTTTAAATTATTTGGTTGCAAGTGAATCTAAGCTTCGTGATTTTAGTATAGTTATATTTTATTTGTTTTTGTTATTTTTTTATAATTTTGACGTTTTCAAGTACTATGTAATAGTTTATGAAATAAAGTATTTTTGACTTTTGACTTTTATAGTTTACTTAGTTACGTTTCATTGCCTTTTTCAAATTATTATTTTTCCTTATATTGAAACTGAGTACTATGTCATACAGCTACATACCAACGGAGTTGTCCGTGGCGTGGCAGTAGACTGGGTGTCCCGCCGCCTGTACTGGACGTTCGTCAACACGCGAGACGAGTGGGACGCGCGGGACAAGCGGGACACGAGCCGGGGCGAGCGGGACAAGCGGGACACGAGCCGGGGCGAGCGGGACAAGCGGGACACGAACCGGGGCGAGTGGGACAAGCGGGCTGTGAGCGGCGTGTACTGCGGGACACTGGACGCGGCCCAGATCGTGCTGATCTACACCTCCGAGTACTGCGAACCTGACGACTTGGCCATTGACAACGATGCTGGGTGAGCGTTGACTAAAGATAATTGTATAGGGTGTATAGGGATGCCAAGAACTATGGAGTTCAAGCCAACCTCACCTGCAAGTGGTGCACCTGTCGATTAACGGACGAGGCTCTGGCACATAACAGTACCGGTAAGCGGCAATAGGCTCGCCACCTATTACGTGGGACCTTCTATATAATTGGCGAAGTGTGGGCGTATGATATGCATCTGCCTACCCCTTCGGGGAAACAGGCGTGAATGTATGTATTTATGTTAAATAGACTATAAAATATTGCAGCACCTATAAATGTAACTAAGTTGTGACACATTTAATTCTTAAGACTTTTTATACACCTAGATGGCAATAAATGAATTGAATTGAACACGGGCCGCGCGGTACGACCGTCTCGCGTGCTGTGATCAAATTTACCTAAACTTGTGCAGTGTGAAGCGGCTTTAAGTCTGCCTAGTTTCGAACTTGAAGCTAGGATTGTCAAGAATATTAATCAATAGAACATATCAGTGTTTTTAATAACATGTCGTTTTACGAGCAGTAATAAGTAGAGGAGGTAAAACGGGCAGTATCAATTACAAGAACTTAAAATGTATATGTGTCTATGTGCAGGTGGTTATTCTGGACGGACGTGGGTTCAGCGCCGGGCGTGTTCTCGTCGTGGCTGTCGGGGGCGGGGGCAGCGCGCTGGCCCCCCCGCGGCCCCTCCGGCCCCGCCGCCCCCCCGGCCCGCATCCGGCGGCCCGGCGCGCTGGCCCTGCGGCCGGGCGGGGGCCTCTTGCTCGCTGACGTGCGCTGGGGGACGCTGTGGGCCTCCCGGGGGGACGGGCCCCCCGCCGTGCACTACGTCGCCAAGTTCGGGATGGGGGCCGACGTGCCCGCGCCGCATCTCGTCAATATTAGTACGGCTTTTCATATTTATGTCATTTTTTCTATTTCCTTTTCGCTGATGGCCAGGGCATCCTCTAGTAAAGCAACGTATCCCTTACCTTGTGCGAGTGGCGAGTGATGGCTAACTGACAGTACAAAAAGCACCCATTTTAAAAATATTCATTGGACTACATAGTTTTCACTTTTCTTTCTGCTTTTCAACATAAAGTTTCTTCCTTTAGCATTGCCAACGCTGCCGAGTCGCGCGTGCACCCGCATGCGCGTGTGGGAGGACACGCTGTGGTGCGCCACGACCCGCGGCCTGCTGCGGCTGCCGGTGCGGGGCCACGCGGGGCTCGTGGGGGCACTGACCCACGCAGGGCCAGCGACTCGCCCCGGAGCCACGCCCCAGGGGACGCTGGCCGTCTCGGCCGTCGAGATACTACCCGCGCAGCCACCTGCAGGTAAGGAGCTGCTTCAAGTGAGGTCTTTCTTGAGTTGTGATGTGATGCAGCCAAAGTAACTTGGAGGCATTGTCCATATATACATAATGTCACGCCTGTTTCCCGTAGCGGTAGGCAGAGATCACATCCTTGCACTTGCTACGATCTTAGCACACACTTTTAGCTTCATTCAACACTCATTAACCTCCTCATACACGCCCGTCGGTTTAGGGTACTTTTGACCTGCCCTTTCTCCAAAATTTTCTGGATTTGGTCATGAAAGGTCTTACGTAGTCTTTCCCTCCCAGCACTTCCAATTACTTGTCCATCATAAATATACTTTTATTCATCCTCTCAACATGACCAACCCATCTAAGCATACCTCTAAAAAAAATTTAACCTTCTAGTACCTTACCAGTATTAATAGTTGACTGCTTCACTAGGGCACAATTTTGACTTCACTATTTAATGGACTTTACTTGACTTTGACTAAATGACGAAAATTACGAATTCTCATGCAAATAAGTTGACTCCGCTGGCAAACACATTGATCGAGTGTAATCCATAATTTAGAAAAAAAGCTTTCCTTTGTTATTGAAAGAAAAAAGAAAGAGTCACTTGCACAGTTAGCTTCAAATAGTTGGTAGCAACCAAAGCGTTATTAATTTCGAAGCACGCCCTAATGCTCTTGTCTATAGAGACTTGTGTCGATTTTAATAGCGCTTTGGATGTTCCCAACTATATGCCGACTGTACATTAGATCTGTAATGTAAAGTAAAAAGTTTTTATTTCATAAACTATTACATAGCACTTGAAAACAACAAAACAAAATATATATAAAAAAAAATTTAAATACAACATTAAAATCACGAAGCTTAGATTCACTTACATGCAAATAAATAAAAATTAGGTGTAAGTGAATCTAAGTGCCAGTTCCGAGCCCCCGCTCTGTGAGAAGAACTGACAAGAAACTCACAGGCTATGCTCTTTTAAATTCAATTCATTCAATCAAATATAATTTAAAGTAACAATACAAAACACACACAGTAAATATTTGAAGATATTGAAAGGGTCCCCCGAAGCCGTATCCAATAAAGTAGTACTAAGGGAACCTTTCATCACAGACAAGTAATGTGACACTGAGCTGAATTTGTACAATAGGGGATGGTCACAACAATGATCCGGTTGACTTTTTATTCTAATTTCACAAATACAAGTTGAAAATGTTAAGCGCAAGCTTGTTTATCCGATAAGTAATCATTAACAGCATAATACCCCTTTTGAAGAAATTGCTTTTTAACTACAGTTTTAAAAGTTGCCAATGGTAGATCAATTATTTCCTGCGTAATTTTATTATAAAATCTGATATCACCCAAAAATTAATTTTTTGTCTTGTGAAGTCGACAATTTGGCAGAGAGAGCTTATTTCTATTCCTAGTATTAAAATTATGTACTTTTGAATTTTTATCAAAGGTATTAATGTTTTTGCGAACATACATTATATTATCGAATGTATACTGTGATGCAACCGTTAATATGTTAATTTTCTTTAACATATCTCTGAGAGAATCTCTGGACTTAAGATTATAGATAGCTCTTATGGCGCGCTTTTGTAGTACAAATATATTATGTATGTCCGCAGCAGATCCCCACAATAACATACCATATGACATAATGCTATGAAAATAGCTAAAATAAATAATTTATTGATTCAGGCGTTACTTTGCGGAAATCCATTGTAAGCAAGTGATGGATTAAAAATATCTTTGTAACAATTCCCGCGCTACTATAATTTCCCGAAAAATCGAGAAACTATTCAACACGACACGTGTTTCGCCCTTACACAGGGCATCTTCAGGTAAGATAGGATCTCGTTTCAGCGTTGGTCGTGAAGACATCGTTGTTCTGAGGCTCCCTATCTTACCTGAAGATGCCCTGTGTAAGGGCGAAACACGTGTCGTGTTGAATAGTTTCTCGATTTTTCAGGAAATTATAGTAGCGCGGGAATTGTTACAAAGATATTTTTAATCCATCACTTGCTTAGCTAAAATAAACTAATCTAGCTGTATCTTCGACCGTTAGAAGCCTTATCTTTTTGATGGCATAGCATGCTGAGCAAAGCCTTCCGGACAAATCCATTATATGGGGTTTCCACTGCAATTTATTATCTATCTTGATGCCTAAGAAATTTGTGTAATTTAATGACTCAATATTCTTGCCTTTCTTTTTTAAGTTAGTCGAAACTTGTGTAACATTTGGTTTTTGTGTAACTTTAGACATTTATTTGTTTTAAGTATTTTGATGATTATTGATTGCAACTCCCCTCTCTTCAGTCTTAAAGTTGCGTACCCGACAGGGTCCATAAAATTGGTTCTAAAATTGTATAACACCTATGTACACATTATGGTTTAGCAATAAATAATTTGGATTTGACATTTACTTGCGTTAAGAGAGCATCATTTATTACGTCCGAGTGATCTTTGCCTCTATTGACTTTAAATATCAAAAACGTATCGTCAGCAAACAAAACTGTTTCGCACATATCTCTGGTATAGAAAGGTATTACATTAATATAAATGAGAAACATTAATGGGTCTAAAATCGAACCTTGTGGAACTCCCATAAGCAATGGCGCGCCAGAAGACTCCACTCTATTAATAACAACTTTTTGAGTTATGTCACTCAAGTAAGATTTAATTAATTTTAAATGTATGTATTGTTCCACTCAATAGACGAAGTCAACCATAATCCTATTACACAAAAAAGGTGACAAAAATAAAATTAATAATTATAGACCCATAAGCCTTATGTCTAATTTATACAAAGTGTTTTCTAAAGTAATACTTGGAAGGATATCGAGGCGCCTAGAAGACAATCAAACGAGAGAGAAAGCGGGATTCCGCACCGACTATCTACCTTCGATCACGTCCATGTCGTAAAGCAAGTAATTGAGAAACTCAACGAATACGGACAACTATATTATATGGCATTTGTCGATTATAGTAAGGCTTTTGATTCGCTAAAACATATATATATTTGGAAAATGCTAGTTAACCAAGGTGTAGAAAGAAAATATTTACGAATCCTTAAAGAGATCTATGAAAACTCCATAACAGCAGTTCAACTTGAACAACTAGGCGAAGAATTTGAAGTGCAAAAAGGTGTAAGGCAAGGCGATCCACTTTTCCCAACACTTTTTACTGCAGTGTTAGAAAATATTTTCAGGAACATAAGCTGGGAACATTTCGGGATCAATATTAACGGAGTAAATCTTAATCACTTAAGATTTGCTGATGACATAGTGATTTTCGCGGATAACTCCGAAACATTACAGACCATGCTACAGCAATTAGATTATGAAAGCAAGAACGCGGGTTTATTCATGAATCCGACGAAGACCTAAGTAATGACTAATGCCAAAGGGAAAGTATACGAATAGGACAAGATTTTATAGAATATGTAAATGAATATGTTTATTTAGGACAACTAATTTCAATAAAAGACCAGTACTCTAAAGAGATAGAAAGAAAATAAGTAACTCATGGAAGCGGTACTGGTCTCTTAAAGAAATAATTAAAAGCGAAGCACTTCCGGTGGCAATAACACGAAAGTTATACAACTCAAGCATTCTACCATGTCTTACTTATGGATGTCAAACCTGGTGTGCTACGAATAAAAACAACCAGAAACTCTTGGTTTGTCAACCAACATGGAAGCATGCTGAACATAAGGTTACAAGATCGATGGACAATATCTGAGATAAAAAAAAGAACAAAAGTGAATGATGTGTTACGAAAAATAAGTAAACTAAAATGGAATTGGACTGGGCATATAATGAGAAGTAACAACGGAAAATGGACGAAAGATGTAATAGGATGGTACCGAATGATGAAGGATGATCTACCGAAAGGATGGAGAAGGACTGCCAGGGATAGAGAAAAGTGGAAACAGTTGGGGGAGGCCTATGTCGACAGACAACCTGACCAACAAAGTGGTTGCTAATAAATAGATATAAGTTTATTTAGCAAATAAGTTAAAAAAATGTATAGTTTATAAGTTTAAACTTGAACTTCTTGGCGGGAAACTGAAGTATCATGTCTGCAGTTTTGTTTTATTTTCAAAAATTTGTGATATTTCGAACATTAATGTGTAATAACGGTGGATTATTAACCGTTAAGTGTTTGTGAACATACATGAGTGTTGGTAAATTAAACAAAACAGTGCAACATCACTTTTCATATTTTCTCTCAAGGAGTCCATGTGAGATCTCACTATAGTTCCACATCTTTACTGAGGACACAAGGGGCTTAGGGGAGGGTACCTCATTTACCATTTATCATCTTTATCACCATTCATTCTCATTTACTATGAATTATATATTATTAATATATCTCTAACTTGACACTGGCTAAATGTGCAAACCGCACGAAGCCATTATTTAAAAGAAGAAGAAGTTTAAACTGTGTAATGGTCAGCGCATAAAGGCTTTTATTGTTATTATTATTGTTCCAGACCCGCTGCCGGACCCGTGCAGCACTGGCCAAGGGGCGTGCCACGAGCAGGCGCTGTGCGTCCGCGGCGGGCGGGGCGCCGTCAGCGGGGCCCGGCACGCGGGCGGCGTCGCCTGCCTCTGTCCGCAGGTACTGTACACTCATGGGGGGGCAGCGGCCGGGGGGCGTGCCACGAGCAGGCGCTGTGCGTCCGCGGCGGGCGGGGCGCCGTCAGCGGGGCCCGGCACGCGGGCGGCGTCGCCTGCCTCTGTCCGCAGGTACTGTACACTCATGGGGGGGCAGCGGCCGGGGGGCGTGCCACGAGCAGGCGCTGTGCGTCCGCGGCGGGCGGGGCGCCGTCAGCGGGGCCCGGCACGCGGGCGGCGTCGCCTGCCTCTGTCCGCAGGTACTGTACACTCATGGGGGGGCAGCGGCCGGGGGGCGTGCCACGAGCAGGCGCTGTGCGTCCGCGGCGGGCGGGGCGCCGTCAGCGGGGCCCGGCACGCGGGCGGCGTCGCCTGCCTCTGTCCGCAGGTACTGTACACTCATGGGGGGGCAGCGGCCGGGGGGCGTGCCACGAGCAGGCGCTGTGCGTCCGCGGCGGGCGGGGCGCCGTCAGCGGGGCCCGGCACGCGGGCGGCGTCGCCTGCCTCTGTCCGCAGGTACTGTACACTCATGGGGGGGCAGCGGCCGGGGGGCGTGCCACGAGCAGGCGCTGTGCGTCCGCGGCGGGCGGGGCGCCGTCAGCGGGGCCCGGCACGCGGGCGGCGTCGCCTGCCTCTGTCCGCAGGTACTGTACACTCATGGGGGGGCAGCGGCCGGGGGGCGTGCCACGAGCAGGCGCTGTGCGTCCGCGGCGGGCGGGGCGCCGTCAGCGGGGCCCGGCACGCGGGCGGCGTCGCCTGCCTCTGTCCGCAGGTACTGTACACTCATGGGGGGGCAGCGGCCGGGGGGCGTGCCACGAGCAGGCGCTGTGCGTCCGCGGCGGGCGGGGCGCCGTCAGCGGGGCCCGGCACGCGGGCGGCGTCGCCTGCCTCTGTCCGCAGGTACTGTACACTCATGGGGGGGCAGCGGCCGGGGGGCGTGCCACGAGCAGGCGCTGTGCGTCCGCGGCGGGCGGGGCGCCGTCAGCGGGGCCCGGCACGCGGGCGGCGTCGCCTGCCTCTGTCCGCAGGTACTGTACACTCATGGGGGGGCAGCGGCCGGGGGGCGTGCCACGAGCAGGCGCTGTGCGTCCGCGGCGGGCGGGGCGCCGTCAGCGGGGCCCGGCACGCGGGCGGCGTCGCCTGCCTCTGTCCGCAGGTACTGTACACTCATGGGGGGGCAGCGGCCGGGGGGCGTGCCACGAGCAGGCGCTGTGCGTCCGCGGCGGGCGGGGCGCCGTCAGCGGGGCCCGGCACGCGGGCGGCGTCGCCTGCCTCTGTCCGCAGGTACTGTACACTCATGGGGGGGCAGCGGCCGGGGGGCGTGCCACGAGCAGGCGCTGTGCGTCCGCGGCGGGCGGGGCGCCGTCAGCGGGGCCCGGCACGCGGGCGGCGTCGCCTGCCTCTGTCCGCAGGTACTGTACACTCATGGGGGGGCAGCGGCCGGGGGGCGTGCCACGAGCAGGCGCTGTGCGTCCGCGGCGGGCGGGGCGCCGTCAGCGGGGCCCGGCACGCGGGCGGCGTCGCCTGCCTCTGTCCGCAGGTACTGTACACTCATGGGGGGGCAGCGGCCGGGGGGCGTGCCACGAGCAGGCGCTGTGCGTCCGCGGCGGGCGGGGCGCCGTCAGCGGGGCCCGGCACGCGGGCGGCGTCGCCTGCCTCTGTCCGCAGGTACTGTACACTCATGGGGGGGCAGCGGCCGGGGGGCGTGCCACGAGCAGGCGCTGTGCGTCCGCGGCGGGCGGGGCGCCGTCAGCGGGGCCCGGCACGCGGGCGGCGTCGCCTGCCTCTGTCCGCAGGTACTGTACACTCATGGGGGGGCAGCGGCCGGGGGGCGTGCCACGAGCAGGCGCTGTGCGTCCGCGGCGGGCGGGGCGCCGTCAGCGGGGCCCGGCACGCGGGCGGCGTCGCCTGCCTCTGTCCGCAGGTACTGTACACTCATGGGGGGGCAGCGGCCGGGGGGCGTGCCACGAGCAGGCGCTGTGCGTCCGCGGCGGGCGGGGCGCCGTCAGCGGGGCCCGGCACGCGGGCGGCGTCGCCTGCCTCTGTCCGCAGGTACTGTACACTCATGGGGGGGCAGCGGCCGGGGGGCGTGCCACGAGCAGGCGCTGTGCGTCCGCGGCGGGCGGGGCGCCGTCAGCGGGGCCCGGCACGCGGGCGGCGTCGCCTGCCTCTGTCCGCAGGTACTGTACACTCATGGGGGGGCAGCGGCCGGGGGGCGTGCCACGAGCAGGCGCTGTGCGTCCGCGGCGGGCGGGGCGCCGTCAGCGGGGCCCGGCACGCGGGCGGCGTCGCCTGCCTCTGTCCGCAGGTACTGTACACTCATGGGGGGGCAGCGGCCGGGGGGCGTGCCACGAGCAGGCGCTGTGCGTCCGCGGCGGGCGGGGCGCCGTCAGCGGGGCCCGGCACGCGGGCGGCGTCGCCTGCCTCTGTCCGCAGGTACTGTACACTCATGGGGGGGCAGCGGCCGGGGGGCGTGCCACGAGCAGGCGCTGTGCGTCCGCGGCGGGCGGGGCGCCGTCAGCGGGGCCCGGCACGCGGGCGGCGTCGCCTGCCTCTGTCCGCAGGTACGGGCCTCATCAGCAGCGGCCGGGCACCCGTGGGGGGGCGTGCAGCTTGTTGTTTTGTAATCTCTGGAATTTTTGAGATCTTTTAATTAATTCTTTTCGACTTGAAAATACACGTAAAATATGTTGTATATAAATGTGCAAGTTTTTACCAATATTTATGTGTTTATTTGGATCTGATTAGTTGGCACTCTTTAGGGACGTCTACGATAGGATGTTGTTATTAGCCTACATGTCGTGTTGAGCCAGTTTGTAATCAAGTTTCTTCTTCAGAATGCGGTGAGCTGTACAACGTCTTGGGCCCCCGAAAGCACCACGGGCCACTCGGCGGTCCCCCCGCAGGCCGCGGCCGCCCCGGCCCCCCCGCGGGTCCCGGCGCCGGACACCCAGAAGTGTCTCACGCAGTGCGGGCCCGGCAACTGCGTCAAAGTCGACAATATTGAGAAGTGAGTACGAACAGCATAGACACGGCGACTATGCTTTGTCATGTAATTTTAACTGAATTTCTTATAGTCTTATTGCTAAGAATATTATTTTAGAAAATACATTATATTGGTTAAGTCGGTTAAGTAACTATGATATTGTTACTGAATAAATATTTTAAATTTTTAAGATTTTTGACATTGTAATAATATGGTGTTAATTAAAGATCATTTATCATATCACTGTTCACTGATGAACATTGGCCTCCCCAAACGACTACATTCTATGGGGATATTTGCCCAGAATCACCACCCTTGTCAGGCGGCTCGATAAATCGGAATGTAGTTATGCTAATTCTAATTAAAAATATGTTTAATAATGGTACAGATGTGAGTGTCCGCCTCTGTTCGCGGGCTCGCACTGCCAGCACTACCGCTGCGCGCACCACTGCCTGCGGCGGGGGCGCTGCGAGCTGGCGCAGCATCAGGCCGCCACCCCGGGACAGCTGCCGCCGCTCAAGGTGAGCCAGCACCAGCCAGCAGCAGCCAGCAACTAGGGTCTTTTAGAACCACTCAATACTGCAGCTTGTTAGAATAGCGTTCAAAGTGTGATAAGGAACTTTTCATACTAAGCACAGGCCTCCTCTCTCGAAGTAAGTTCAGGTCATAATTCATCAAGCAATGGGTCTCCATTGCGAATTGGAAAAGGCAGGTCGTCCAGCGTATTTACTTCTCTGTATATCAAAAAAATATTTAGAAGTTGAAAGGTCTTAATTTATAGTTATTCTTAGTTATAAGAGCGTCGTGTGTTGCAGTGCACGTGTTGGGGCGGCTACTCCGGGCCGCGCTGCGAGTTCCCCCCGGCGCCGCGGCCGGACGCGCCGGACGCGCCGGACGAGTGCCGGACGACGCGCTGCTACAACGGCGGCGCGTGCCGGACGCCGCGCGCCGGCTGCCTGTGTCCGGACGGATTCTACGGTCAGCACTACCTACAAGAACACACTCTTCTCCATAAAGTATCATGCTGCTCAAAGCAAATCAAGAATGCTCGCAGACATTCCTTTTTCCACCTGTTCAATGATATCAGAACCTAAAAAGCTATTATTTGTAATGCACTTTCGCCGTTGGCACAATACTGGACCCTTCACGTGTCACCAGATTTTCTTAAATCTCCATCCTTTCTGAACACCGTTTACCTAAAGGCCTTACTAAATTGTTTACCGTTTATCCATGCTACTGAAGATAGATTTCAATAGTGATAGCATATTTGGATTTAAGTATCTCAGAGGTTTACTCAAAATTAAAAGGTATCTTGTATGTATTAACGTAGGTGCCCGCTGCGAGTCGTGCGTGGAGCTAACTTGTGGATCGGACGCGGTGTGCACGCGGCGAGGGGGCGGCGGGGGGGATGGGGGGGATGGGGGGGACGGGGAGGCAGTCTGCGTGCCCACGCTGTGTGTGGACTACTGCCTCAACCAGGTACGGAGATGCTATTTTTTTTAATGTGACACTTTATAATGTTCACTACTATGATCTACCTGATGGTTTCACTAATTTGAGAACGAGTAGAAAAAATGTCTGGGCTACAATAATATCAGAAGAACCTGAATGGCAGCATATTGAGCTTACTTCTTGTGGAAATATGTTTTATGGTATAGAACGTAACTCGACCATGAGATTCCGAAAGACCTGCCATGACCAAATTCAGGAGACTTAAAAGAGAAGGCAGGTCAAAAGTGCCCTCCAGTATATGAGAAGGTGAATAGGGATCAATGAAGCTAAAAGTGTGTGCCAGGATTAAAGCAGGTGGAAGGCTGTGATATCCACCTAAACTAATTTTACGGGAAAAGGGGTTCAATGTGTGTCTTTAAATAAATAGGATAGGATCAGTACGCTGAAGTGGAAGTGTGTCTGTCATGTTTCCAGATGGACTGATGGACGTTAGAAGTGGATCTACTCTAATAGCATTATTAAAGTGAATATGTGTACCAGGGCACCTGCACCACTGAAGGGGTGAATGTGCGCTGTTCGTGCGCGGCGGGCTGGGGGGGGCAGCGCTGCGAGCGGGCCGCCTGCGAGGACGAGGCCTGTGCGTCCAGGGGGGGGACTGACTTAAACACGGGGGGGCCCGCGATAGCTGAGGGGGGCCCAGCCCCAGCGTCAGGGGGGCCCGATGACAACCGCAGCAACAACCGGCCCCACACAGACCACGACTACCTGCCGCATCGTGAGTGTTTCATTGATTTACTAATCGTATTTATTATTCTTCAAAGCCGTTTGGAGTAGCACCACTTTACGACTTACAGGAACGACGAGTATTTTGTATATCATTACTTGAGGTCTTTTATTGGGGCTCGCGGTGGAGCATACGTGAAAACACCTAAAAGGCATTGTTCAGATCAGTTTAAATTTATTGAAGGTCAAAAGTCCAAAAAAAATATTTTAAGATTGTTTATGACAAAAATTTTAAGCTTATTTCTTAAGCAAAAATCCTTAAAATGTAGTCAGCGCGGGTAGGCCACACATACATTGTGTAGCGCATATGCGCGGTCGTTTTACTAATGTTCATATAAATTTTCAATCTCTATTTTTATGTTAGCCTCTCCATTGCCGATAGTCTTCTCTTGCTGATCCAGGTAAAAATATTCAAGATATAATCCACAGCATATACCCGGCGTTGATGGCAATGGGGACTTCTAATTGTGCCCTTCTAACTGACTGCCGTCAATAGCCTATGCTATGTAACTATTTACAAGAAGGTTTTTGTGCGAGAACGTTCCATGTTTTTTATCAGATAAGGTTGGAGTCCTCTTTTATTTAAGGTATCAACCAAATTAATCTGATTAAAAACAAATGATTAATTAATTATTTTCGCAGTAAACCTTCTACCGTGTTTTTCTCGACAATGTCGCACTTTCTGTAATTATGCTACTGGCGGCTGTATTAATGTTTCATCGATATTCATACACACATACATACTCTCACACTCACTATAATTTAAATTAGCAAGCCCAATGAAGCTCTTACGAACGCTAATTTCAAACTACGCCTATTCCCAGCAGGCAGAAACTTGAGTAGAATAAAAATATTGCACAAAATACAAGTGAAGTTTTGTTCTGCTAAACTTACTACCGATCTACTTAGATGTAATAATTACTCCGCAAAACGTTACCTAAATAAAAAAATACTTATTAACTTTAACAATATCTACGATAATCCGTAAAATTAGTAATATTCAAATAAATATTTCGCTGTAAAAAATCTTGTTAACTATTGAAAAGCATATAAAATTAAATTAAAGATAACACTAGTTTACAGTACATCTGTTGCCAAAGAAATTTTAGCTGTTGCTGGACTACATATGATATGCTATTTTCAAAAATATAAGTAAAAGATTTTTATCAGCTCTAGTTTCTGAGTTTCAGCTATGTAGGTATAAAACAGAAAAAAACATGTATTTACTAAGAAAAACTTTATTAAAAAAAATAATTAATCATTGAGTTCTAAAAAACTTCGTTTTAAAGCTCTTCTCTGATGTGTAGACTTTGGAAAATGACGTATTAGCGACCAACAATAGTCGGACATCATATTTGTATCCCAGAAACCCTGATAGCGCTCTTCCATGACACGTAAGTCCTGATGCATACGCTCTCCCTGCTCTTCGCTCATATCTCCTAAATTTTCTGGAAACCTGTCCAGGTGACTATGGAGGAAATGGAGTTTTATGCTCATATTGCACCCCATATTTTTTAACTGTAGCAGAAGGTCTTCTACAAGTTCAATATAATTTTCAGTATTTTTATTTCCGAGAAAATTCTGCATCACAGAGACGAAAGCTGTCCAAGCCTTTAGTTGTAACTCAGTCATAGAATTTCTAAATTGAGTATCTTTCATAAGTTGTCTAATTTGGGGGCCGTCAAAAATACCGGCTTTTATTTTTTCCATAGTGAGCTGAGGAAATTTTTGGCAAATGTAAGAAAAGCAGTTCCCGTCTTTATCTAGTGATTTAACAAACTGTTTCATGATGCCCAGTTTTATATGTAATGGTGGAAGGATAATTTTGTCACGAGCTACTAATGAATTCTGGACTATATTTTGCTTTCCAGGCTTCATACTTTCTCTCAAGGGCCAGTTTCTTCTTATCCAATGCTCTTGTTTAGCTCTACTGTCCCAAAGACATATGAAACAGGGAAACTTAGTGTAACCACTTTGTTGATCGAGAAGAATGTTCACCATTTTTAAATCGACACAAATTTGCCACTTATGGTCATTGTATTTTATTTTGTTCAAGACTAGCGAAATGTTACAATATTCTTCCTTTAACTGTGTACTGTGGGCAATAGGTACCCCAGCGTATTTATTTCCATTATGTAATAGAATACATTTTAGGCTACGTTTTGAGCTGTCAATGAATAAACGCCAGTCGTTTGGCTCATATTGTTTCAAGCCCATTTTTATCAACAAGTTTTTGATATCTGAACAAAAGGTAATACCGTTTTCTTCGGAAAAATAACGCCGTAATTCTTTATCTCTTTCACGATAAAAACTTATTTTAGTATCTGAGGAAAGCAAATTTTTTTCTTTCAGTCTTGATGCTAACAATTCTGAAGCTTGTTTAGAAAGATTTAAATCTCTTACAAGATCATCTAACTCATTTTGGGAAAAGCATTTTGGCTCATTTGACATACCTTCAAAATCAGCATCATTTTGTGATGAGCTTGGTCCTTCGATGTCTTGTTCCATGGGTTCAGATATATTTTTAGGCACTGAAGAGTCAGTTGAACGCTGCACTGGACGCTGAACACAACTAGTACTTGGGTACTGCCATTTAGCTCGATTTTTAGTATTTAAACCGTTTACGTTTACGCTACAAAAATAACAATCTTCGAGATGATTTCGTGGTTCTCGCCAAATAGTCGGTGTTCCAAATTTAAAGGCACTTCTTTTACCATTTTTCCACAATCTTAAATATTCCACACACGATTTACAAACACAATTGGGAGCCCAAGACTTCTCATTTTTATCCAAGAGCATTCCAAAATACTCAAAATAGGTATTTTTCACCAACTCTGATATAACTTTTCTACAATCGTTGAACACATATTCCCCGCATATATAACAAAAATGATCTGGATTGTTTAAACAACGTCTCCTTGAACTACTCATGACGCAAAAACTTTGGATACTAATCTTAACACAGTAAAATATGCCTATTATCGCTTAATATATACGCTTAAATGACAAAAATCAAAAACAAAGTAACTCGAGCTGCTCAAAAAATTTTGAGGGTAGATTTGACGAAAACAAGTCATAAGTGAACATTATCAACCACAAAATTCGCGGCAACAGACAAAAAGTTAAATTTTGTAAACTAGTGTAATATATGATAAAATTGAAGAAACATTATAATTTTAAACATTAACTTGAAAATTATCATATCCTAGCATTATCCCGGTTGCACTAGACTTGAGCTTAGATAGAACCTAGGGTCTTCTCACTGGTCTCATCATCTTTTCATAACTTATACAATCGCTAAGAAAAGATTTTATTCAAATTCTCCTACCAAAAGAGTTATATAAGAAGTATGGACTTTATTTCGACAAAACTAAATACACTATTAAGTGTTTTATAAAGTTTTATCCTTTAGAAAAATAAATTGAAATCTTTTTTCACAAAGTGTTGTTTATATGTGTCTATACACACATAATTTTATTTATTAGTTTGTTAATTTACAAATCAAAGCATTTATACCTTGGGCCACCAAGCATCATACTTCGAAACTGTTTGAACTATACAACTTTAGTAAATATTTAACTTATAGTGTGCTCCGTTTCTCTTCTGTTAACAAATGATAGAATATCTTTATGTTTTAGACTTTTCGTTATTCACATCGAAAAGTTAAGTTAATTTTATGGTAGTTTTTAAAAAGATATTTGAAGTATATGTTAAAAGGAAATTGAAAATTAGTCTCTAGGTAATTCTTGATGGAAAAAACCAGTGTTCATTGGTAAACCATTAAAATTAAACAATAGATAACAATTAACATTAGTTTAGTTAACATAAGTTTAACTTAGATCTAACACAAAAAAATATGAAATATGTATTGCTCTTCTACAATATCTTGACATTAAAGTTTAAATGATGTTGGCAAGTATTAGTCTGTTGTTCTATTAATGTCAACATAGCTCATTACACCGTACTGCACTGATACAATCTTGAGTTATTGTTGAGGAAAACTGAACATAATGAGTCTGCACAAACCAAGGTTGGCGACAACCTACCCTTGACCAGCCGTTGATGCGATTTGCTTCTGAATATAATACACTGACAGATTATAATGACTTATGAACACAATCTTCTGCAGCGATGACCCTGTGGTGAACCCATAGACAGCAAATGTCCCACCTTCGCTTGTTTCGGAAAGCATGATAAGACTTTGGTCCTTATGTGATGAACATCTATGGCAGCCGTAATTAGAAATTCAGTGGCTTCTAACATACAGCAGTTGGTTTAACTATAGAATGATGTTCCCCTCTGGGTTGCGAAGGTAAGCGAAGCAGTCGCTCCATGTAATAACTGAAATACAGCTGAATCTGGTTAGACCAGTGACCGGACCCTAGGCCCTAAGCTTTAATCCAGAGCAACCTGGATTATGTTAATCTTTCTCTGTTGTGGCGATGAAAATAAAAAGGAGGAGGTTCTCAATTCGGCCGGTATTTTTTTTTTGCTTTTTTTCTATGTATGTACATTGATAACTCCGAGGTTTATAACACACTACGTTGTCAGCCCAATATGCTGCCATAGCAACAGCACGACGGAAGCGCTCATTAGGTCCTCCAACGTGTTGCAGGACACAGTGGACATTAATCAGACGGGCCATCATACAGTAATAAATAAATATTAAAAAAAAAAAACTTAAAGTGATACATTAATAAGTACAAGATCTGTCTAGTTTGGGACTTAAGTCCCATCTTGTACTATGGGTACCTACTAGACAACGGGTAAACATATAATTGGCACGAAGTCAACATCTTCACATGATCTTTTTTTTGTCAGGCAACAACGTACAAGACAAATGTTGTATGTGTGCACACAAATATTAGTCGTCCTGTGTGGGAAACGATCCTACGAACTCAGAAGTATATTACAATTTTTAGACAAATTATACGTAAATAAGCTATTTATCTGACGATTTTTCACGAAAAGACCACACTCGTGCATTTATTGGATTGGCATTCATATAATGTTATAAAATTATTAGCATTGCAACTTAATTCATAAACTGACATTCAACTATTGATATTTCTAAAAAATCATAACCTTGACATTTATTTCTACAAATATTAACTTTCAATATTTTAATTGTAGATAGATACATAGGTACATAATGCTATTTTATATGTCATCTTATTTTTCATGTATGTGAGACATTTACGATTGCGGTATATACTCGATATTTATTACTAACGCGCTTATAATTTGAAGGTACTTTATTTTATGTCAAAGTAAAGTTATAGTAAGAAGTTGAACTACCCATGTCGGCATAATATTGGAGAGGGGAGGAATTATGATGTTCATGACTCACTTTTTACCTTCAGGCGCGTATGGTTCCATTCGCGATTGGGCCAATGATTCATAATAACATATTTGCAATTATATGTTAAAAGTAAAGTAAACATTTTATATAATATAACCTTATTTGTTAATTCAAGTAAGTAATGTACATAATTTATTGTATGTCATTTTAAGTGAACTAGAAAGAAAGATATGTTTATTAACTGCACAAGTAGGTATATAACAATTGTAAAAGTTTCACAAGACTGAAATTGTGCAGTCAAAAGGCATTGCTTCAGCTATATCAATGCAACATTGTCATAGCTGCGCTGGTTTTCAAGCAACACCTTATGATGCAGACTATTATATTTTTAAGGAAAATAAATAATTTAAACCCACCCAAGTAAAAGTAAAGGTATCATCATATCAGCCTTATAAAGACCACTGGTGAACATTAGCCTCCCCAATAGCTGCTTATCACCCGGTAGGATTTCTCTTCGTCGACTCCCCGTGAATTAAGAGGGAGTGGAACATTAGTTAAATAAACAACTTTAAATGGTGAGGACAATATCCTTAACTTAAAATGTCTATTTAAATAATATATATATGTATTTTTATATTGTTTACCATTGGATCAATCACGAATTAGACCATTTACGATTAAAAGAGGTTTTATTAATATTTAATTGGTACCCACTTACTAACGAGCTTAACTAAGAAAACTTGTGCCAGTCAAGTTTCCCGTCCTGCCAGAATAGTGACGAATGGTATTTATAAATCAGTCAGAATCGTATTTCCATTTTCCTTTCACAAAACAGTATAAATTAATCAAAAGCTCCGAAACCTAGAGGTGTATGTACTTCTACGTTACTTAAGAAGCGGCCTCACTCAACTGACCTTGCGCAGCGGGTTTCCCCGCCGCTAGGAAAAACCACTACATATTGCAATATTCAGCTTCTGAGAACTGGCACTTCACGAATTACTAGCGTTTCCCTATTAAGCAACTTAGGGGTCTTACCTTTAACTACTTCTTTTGTTTATTTATTTCAGTACATATTTTAGGTAAGTTTATATAAGTATTTCGTGACCTCTGACAGAACTTTTATACCGAAACTAACCAGAATTAATATTACTAGTGGTACCTTAAAATATATTTTTAAATACTTTGATTTCTAATTACCTACATACTTATGAAATATGGGAAACATAAATAAGTAAATATTTTCTGACAATTAAACCAATTATTTAGTTCTGTGTTAAGGATATTAAATAACTGGTAAATGCACACGAAGATTTGTTCTGTGTGGGAATCGTACCCACCACTTTAGGAGCGGAGTGCGGGTACTCTCGCCACCACGCCATATCGTATCGTATCATACAAGTTAAATATTCAAGTTCATACCCACAAATATATTTTGTAAATCACTAACGCGACCTTAAAGTGATGTGCAGTCAAACTGACCTTTACGTCATGTGGGACAATATGGATCGTTTAAAGTTCAAATCTTTTTATTACATAGTTTATTTTTTGGAGCCTAGTAACAGGTTTAACTACACTGGACAGCAAATAAACTGGGCCACCCGCTACCTTGGAACTCTGATTCGATTTTCTCAAAAAGTATAAACCTCACAACTATCAAACTTACGTCTACAAAAAGTGCGTTTCATGTTGTTTGAGAAATGACCACAAATTTATCCAAAGTACCCTCAATTCACATTGCAATCAAGCAACAAACACAATACCAACGATTTGCTCTGTTTTGACTAGAGTTTGCGATTAGCGTTCTTTTTTTCTAAATGAGGATATTCGGATTTTTCTTATGGTTTCTTTAGTTGCCATCCATTAATTGCTTCAGACGCGTGTATTTTTGCTATTTTCTATGGTCAATAATGGATACGACGCCTCAAAAAGCAGCTCAAGCTGTAGCACTACTTCAAGCAGGCGTTTCGCAACGTGAAGTTGCTCGGAGACTTCGAATCAGCAGATCTTTGGTACAACAAGCTTACAGACGATACTTAGAGACTAGAGCATTCGATCGCCGACCATGTATGGGCAGACCTAGGGCTACATCAGCAGCAGATGATCGTTATATCCAACTTACTGTTTTGCGAAATCGCCGCCTCAACACAGTTGAAGTCCAACGAATTCTGCGTGACGAACGCCAAGTGGTCATAAGTTCAGATACCGCTAGAAGGAGACTTGCTGAACGAAATCTGGCTTCAAAGAGAGCTGCTACAGGCCCAAAATTGACCGTAGCATACCGTAGAGCACGACTTGAATTTGCTCGAGAGTATAGGGATTGGACGTTAGAGCAGTGGCGCAATGTACTCTTTACTGATGAGACCAGGGTGAGTCTACAAGAAAGTGATCGACGTCAGAGAGTATTATATACGCACTTTTTGTAGGTGTAAGTTTGATAGTTGTGAGGTTTATACTTTTTGAGAACATCGAATCAGAGTTTTAAGGTAGCGGGTGGCCCGGTTTATTTGCTGTCCAGTGTAGTTTATGCTTATTCCTTGTGTTTAGGTTATGTATATTGATTTTCTTACTAAGTTGATCAATATTCTTACGTACATATACCAGGTTTTCATTAACAAATTGACTCTATATATTGGTTCGTCGCGTCATAAGTGGCTACCGAATGCATTTTTTATATTTATTATTTACAAGACAATATCAAAACCACAAACAATTAACTTCTTTATAATTCCTAAGTGTCACGTACATTATTTATTTCTAATTGCCGAGGAACTGATGCAAATTAATCAATATCCTATTGATGTTGAATTGCATATCACATTTAACAAAACGTTTGACTTTGACGCTGGAAATCTTGAATTAAGTTATCAACTAACGCAAATATGTTGGATTTTTCATTTGAGGACATTTCACACATTTGCCTTTAAATATATCAATACTAGGAAATTGTTTTATTAAGTCAGTTAATATTTGATGTTTTTCTTCATTTTAAATTTTTTTGTGAAATCAATTTATGTCTAACCTTCAAAAAACGATGGTGATTATTAACATTAGTTTTGCTTACATTAATTTTATTGATACAGTGGGTATTTGGCGACTGGGAAACAAACAAAAAACCTAAAAACATTGGCATTTATACAAAAAAAACAGATGTATCAATTATTCTAAAACCTCCAATAGTAACATAATAATCGCGATGATGAAACATCAGACGGCGCGTGATGACGAGGCGTCCGTCCACTCGGCCGGTACCGGTTCAGCGACCAGCGACCGCCAGAAGGTCACGTCTTGACCATAGCTTAGTAACACATCAACAACATAGACTAAGATTCTACCAAATTATGCAATATCTACACTAATATTATAAAGTACTAGCAATCGGCCGCGGCTTCGCCCGCGTGGATGTCAGTTGCCGCTGCAAAATGCTTACCCAGAAAAGACACGGTCAGCAAAATGATTCCCAGGTCAATTCACAGATATCCGCAGGCTGCATAGATTGTCTTTATGTGGATGTTAAAGTTGTTAATGATGAAAATATTTAAATGAAAGTAATAAATACTAAATTATCACTCCTACCGGCAGTCCCGGAACCCTTTGTTTTGGGATAGATAACTAAAGCGATTATTGTAGAGCTTCTCTATAAACAACATTTGACATAAAATTATTTCTAGGAAACAAAATAAACTGATGGATGGATGGACCCGTGACAGGGCGCCGTGCAGCAGAAATCGTAATAATTTAACTTCGCCATAACTTCAAATCCAAACGTCCAATTTTGATCATTCCAAGACCAAATATTATCTACATAGTGATGAAATAGTTTATTATAATAAGGATTAATAGAATAAGTAAAATAAATGCGTTTAAACGTAGTCCAAAAAATTTTTTAAATAAAAAATGGTTGTTGTGCCTCACATAGATAGGTATAGTGTGTCGCGGACTTTTTAGTAGATATTTATGAGATCTACAATTAATTAGTACGTTTCGTGGTTCTATCTTGTATAGTTTAGGCAGCGTACGCAAAATGAGTAACTCTTCTGGTTGATTTTTTACACTTTGTGTCCGAAAAACCCAAATATCTTACGGAACCCAATTTTGTTCCAAATTAAAATTTAGCCTATGTCACTCAGTGATAATGTAGCTTTCTAATGAAAAAAGAATTATTAAAATCGGTCCAGTACTTTTTGAGTTTATTCGTTACATACAAAAATACAAATTAGTATTTTCTCTTTATAATATTAGTGTAGATTTAATAATAATGGTTTGTAATAAATTACAAAACACACAAAAAAAAGAAATTTAACTAGGATGTACAATAGAGCGCTGTTTATTTGTAACGGAATTTCTTCCAGCAGTCGGAAATAAGAACATTTAAGAGTACATACTCTAAGTGACAAATGACTGTTCACAACCTTCTTAAACACAAATAACTTAATATACGATAAACATTAAATTAATTTGGATTTGGCAACTGTATACCAGGGTCTTATCTCGAAAGGTCGCGATATGACATCGATTCCCTTACAAGACAGACAGGCATGAACATAGATATTTATTCTCTGTGGTACATACAAAAAAAACAATACTGCGTTTTGAATAGAGCAAGGTACAAATGGTCCACCTTTTGTTACCGATATACGCACGTGCAATCACGCCTGTGTCCCCAAAGGGGGTAGGCAGAGGCATATTAATACGCCCACATTTCGCCAAATGTGTTGTCGGTCCTATTACGTTGGACCGACAACACATTATAGGCGATATGTGTGGCGAACCACACCGAGCTTACCGGGAACTTTTATGTTCGCCAGAGCCTCATCCGTTAATCGGCAGGTGAACCACTTGCAAGTGAGGTCGGCTTGAGTTCCTAAGGTCTTGGTAGGATCCCCATATCTTTGCACTAGGTCTACTAAACATTCATTTCTCAAAATCAAAATATTATGTACCAGACAACCTTAACTGTAGAGAGATAGAGAGAGATAAGTAGTTAACATTGAATGACATATCATTTGCAAATTTCACATGTAAAGATATAAGTATGTTTATCATGTGTTCAGAGTAGGTGCAAGTGAATGATGTCCAGAATATATTATAATACCTATTTAGAATTTTATCGGCGACAATCTCGCACAAGGAAACTGTTGGCGAATTGTTAATAATTCATTAAAAACGCACTAATGAGAATTAATTGCTACCTGCACGCTTTATGATTGCCATTTAAACAACCAGTATAACACTTAATTCTCACTTAGCCGAAATTTTAATGCATTTAATTTTGCTGATGTTGCGGTGTCTGTTTTAAAATATTTTAAGAAATCATTTATTCAACGACATACATATACACAGAACTCACTTAAATTTATTATGTGGAAACGGCATAATACTCAGTATAATGCGGGGGGGTCAAAAATACCCCAAGACAGAAATAGTACCTACCGAAATACTTTTCTGTGTTCGTTTATCCTTAGTTAAGGATACAATATAACTTAAAATATAAATAAAGATTAATATCAATTTTTTATATCTTAAAGTTTATTTACAATTCAAATAAACAATAATTTCTAGTATAGTTCCTTAGTTAGAAATATACAAATTGATTTAACCACCGATAACCAAGCGTTATGAATTACGCTTTGAAGAATCTAATGAAAATCAATCTAACTGGTTTAAAGTAAATCGGTACTTAACCGGTGAAGGGGGAGAGGGATTTCCAGCATCTTGATGACATATCACTAGACGCTAACAATAATTGAAGCCGTTAGGGGTGGAAAGCAGTGGTCATTGGTCGGTGGTCGTTGGTCGGTGGTCGTTGGTCGGTGGTCGGTGGTCGCTGCAGCAGTGAGCCTCAGTGAGGCACGCGCGCAGTACCGCGACAGACGCGGCGCGCCGCGGCCACACGCACTCCATTTGCGATGCTTGAACACATACATGTCACTTTTATAACCACCTAATCAAACCGTGATATTAACGAATTACAAAATCAACTCAAGTAGCGAAAAGGTGTAGTCAATGTTTATAATGTTACAGTGAAGTGCAAAAAATAATACGAAAAAAATTGTGAGACAGATTTAAAGTTTTTGGAATGAGTGTCCGGCGCCGGCGGAGAAGACAGCTTGATGATGATCAGGGTAGGTACCTTGTTTATAACAGGGACCCGCTGGTGGTGGCACGTCTGCCAATCATCAATATTAAAAGTTCGAAGCGTTTCAGGACACCTTGCTTATACTTAGTAGGTTTAGTAGTGTGGGTCTGATGCACAAAATTAACAATAAAACAAATAATAAATGCTCTTAGGCAATCACACTAGACTTTTAGTCTAGATGGTGATCTAGACTAAAACAAAGCAGATCTTGTAGTTATTATGAGTAGCTCATAATATACATTTATTTAAAATATATATCTCTTTATCATAAAAATGTTGACATATAATGTTATTAATTGCGATGTCGATTCCTAAATCACAAATTAAGCTATAAGCTTTCTATTAACAAAATTATTTTTTATAATTTTTTTTCTTTTATATAATGGCTTCGTGCGTCTAGCACATCTAGCCAGTGTCAAGTAAGTAAGAAATTATTTTTAATGAATTGCCTTTTTGTGACAGCTCTCTCATTTCTGTCATGACACCACCACAGATAAATCAATCCATATAGTCTGACACGTGAAAGAAAAGTATTTTTTTTTACGTATATTTATGAATAAATGTATATTATATGATATAAGCATAGAGACCGAAAACCAGGGCAATTGAATAAAATAGATATCGTACTTACGTGAAAAAACTCTATTTCAAAAACACCAATTTTTGTGTCTTGTGGGAATCAAAGCCGCGAAAAAATCAAACCAGCCGAAAGAATCAAACCAGTTGAGCCAAGTGCAGACTAAATTTTCTAGGTGTCTTAGTTACCAGACCACTTACATCACATCCCGAGTCTTGATATCTGACATAATCTATCAATAAAATAATTAAAACCTAGAAATAATATAAAACAGAGGTCAGGACCATTAAAAATTTTAAAGTGGCGATTCCGGTTGAGGCAGGTCGTTCTTTTTTATGTTAGGTATTGTATTCTACGTTTAATATAAATTTCGTACAATCGTTTAAACTAGCCGACATTGAAGCAGGATATCTAAGCCATGAACTATTACGTCAATCCGAATACAGTTATAGTATACCAATGTGAAAATAGCTTAATCAAGTTTCTCAATAAAGCTCTTGTATAAATGAACTAAACACAAACGCGCCCATCACTGCATATGTTTAAAAAAGACGGAAAGAAATACATAAATATATATGTTCTGACAAATACACCAATTATACAGTTCCAAGATAAGTATTATTTAGAACTTGTGATATGAATGCCAAGAAACATATATAAATATTCATAGAAAAACACCCAGACCAGAACGAATATTCATGTTTATACACACAAAGATTCGTCCTGTGTGGGAATCGAACCCACGACCTCAGGACTCGAGTGCGGGTATACTCACCACTACGCCATATCGGTCGTCAAAATGTACATACACATGAGATTGGCTTCAACATACATTAGTTTTTCGCTGTAATAAATATACTCATTAGAACAATGGTAGTATCAGCATGGCCATCGTGCTATTATATTATGCTACTTTGCATTATATTCAAATAATATTTTTTACTTCTAACTGTTAATAAAAAATTACTTTAGACAATAATCAACACGATTTTAACACAAATAAAGACTTAAGTCATGGTTTTTAAAAAAGAGTTAAGTAAGAGACCATTTAGAAAATGAATTGGGAGTTTTTAAATAAACCTAGCTTTAGAAAATAAAATACATCTCTTTAGGAATTAATATAAAGTGGATTCATGGACATAATTAACTAGGCCATTGATTTGGCTGTAGGGAGCGAGTGGTACTCCGTACTCAAGGGAAGATCTACCACCGAAAGGATGGATGTGCCCAGAGTCGCAGCACTACCTAAAACAACAACCTACTAGGAACTACCCCCCACGGTGAGAGGAGGGAGATAATGCCCCCGCATACCACACACCCGGTGTGTTTGGTTATGTTGGACTTGAACCGACTAACCCTCTCCCTGTAAATGCCTTTAGTATTGCCACTGTAAAGGTTAACTGGTAGAGAATGCCTCGCAGCATTAAGTTTGCCTTTTGTACATTTTAATTTTAATTTGTGCGATAAAGTTTAAATAAAAAAATAAAGGTCCGCGGCGCGCACTAAGCGGAGTGTCAGCTGACGCATGTTGGAAGGCGGGAAAACCTTGACTGATGGGTAGCCATTAGTCGTCCCTTACGACTAGTTACGACACCCTAGCTTTGGGTTGGTTCTATTCTTAAGCCAGAAATCACACGAGCCTGATGAAGTCTGTTTGCGCAATTCAGGATTTCATTCATCTGTGCGTGTCATTTATCTCTTGCATAGTGTCGTCAAAGATTTATTTTAAAAAGCAATAACTGACCGGAGCTGATTTTGTTTGGAGATAAACTAAAAATTGCTAAATTCTTTTAGCAATTTCTTTATCTACATAGAAAAAGTTATAATATTTCATTATTGTTTTTTATATTAAAATAAATAGATATTTGTATGAAAATGCTATAACGTAATTCTAAAAAAGGCGTCAGAAGCCTTGCGTGCCGTGTCACAGAGGAAGTACTTACAATTTTTAATTATGTAATTATATGAATCAACTTCAGTTTAACTTAATCCTACTGACTCGTGGAACTAGATAAATTCAAATTCATAATCATTGATTCAAGTTTGGCTCAAATGAGCTCTTATGAACGTCAAAACTTAAAAACTAGCGCGCCCATTCACTGCGGGCGGGAGCTTGATCGTAAAAGAACGGGCAAGAAAATCGTCAAGGTTAGTTTTTTCTCCTGCCACATTATGATAAGGAAAAACCCGATATAATAATAAACAAAGCGCTTAAATAATAAGTACATACTTAATGTTTTAAAAATGAAATACCTTTATTTGTGTATGTGTGTTTGAGCATAAGCTATTATCATAATTAAAAATAAATCGCTAAATGTGTTGCTAAGCGCAAATTTCAAGAACGTCTTTATCAATTTTAATATTTTTTTAAATACTCGGTGAAGCTCTAGGATAGTTTTTATGTAAAAACTAGCTTTTGCCCGCGACTTCGTTGTCGACTTTGTTTTACCCACATAGTTCCCGATCTCGCGGGATTTTTGAGAAGTTACCACTCTTGAGGGATTTTCGGGAACATAACTATGCTATGTCCTTTCTCGAGTTCCAAACTATGTCTGTACCAAATTTCACACAAATCGGTTCAGTAGTTTAGGCGTGAAGAAAGACAGACAGACAGAGTTACTTTCGCATTTATAATATGGATCATATTTAACGTGTCTTCAAAATTAATAAATTGCCAACCTAACCTAACCTTTTTGTGCATCAAAAATACTGATTGAGCACCTAATCACCTCATTAGATGCTCACTCAGTATTTTTGATGATCAAAAAAGTTTTTTTAGAGGTTTACTTTATTATATTTCTTATAATATTAGTAGGATTTGTATTTTAAAATATCTTAGAAAAGCCAAAAAACTGATTTTTTCGCTACTCACACACAAACGATTCGTTATAATAGTACATAAAAGTAAATTGGAACTTTTGAAAGAGTAACGTGTCGGGTCAGCTAGTTTAGAAATAAAAGCAAAAAGTTAAATTATAATAAAGTCATACAGCTCGCTCATACAGTAAGCCATGTTCCACGTGTGTGGTGTCGTAAGACATGTTCAGTGACGTTAAGTGACGTCCCAAAATGTCGTAGGTGACATTCCGTCGCCTGTTGGTCACCGCGACCTCTACTTTTACTTTCTTTGAGTTATTGAGGGCGAGACGCACCGACTCGGCTGACGCATCGCATCTCGTTTTGAGGTTGAACGGAGCCTTCTCGTGCAACATCATGGTTATTATGTAATAATAAGAGCTCATATATCGTTTCAAGCCAAAAACGGTGTTCTCGCGAGGGTTTATGTAGAAAAGCGCTTATTCTATTAGTGTTATGGTGTTTTATGCTTTGTAACTCATACAGTAATACAAACCTTGTCTAATCAGGCGCCTCCTGCAGTCCAACACACCTCAATGTTGAATGTACACAACATATACAAACACAAGTACAAAGCAAATTTAAAAAAAAACACTATACTGGTGTATGTGGAAAATTGTAATTTATTTATTAGTATAAAATAAGTTGTAATTAGTATAAAAAAGTCTGTGACCCACAGACAAACCATTCAAACGGTTTTGTGGGATATGTTTTTATTCATAATTCATAAACATCGTATTATCTATCTAATTTTGAATCGCAATGTTTCTTTGATTACGCGTTACTTTTGTTTAGAAACTCCTCAACCACCACTTACATAGTGACAGTGAAGTTATTTAAAAAAAGACGTGTGGCACTCGGAGACTGCCGCGGTAATGCAATTATAATTATTTATTTATTTTAAAACGAACTGCATAAATATGCATTTCTTTTTTCTTTGATATTAATTTAAGTTACAATTTGAGCTAGGTGACCGATAAGAAAACAAATTAGTACGTACCTACTTAGCGAAGTCAATGAGTCACCAGATTGCGGGGCGGAAAAGGGGGTTACGCATGCGCAGTAACGCCGATACAACCAAAGCCACCTAAAGGCGGGTTGCTGAACTAAAGAGACAAGCTGATAATTCAAAAGTCATTAAAAGTTCTGCTATTTATCGATAGATGGAAAAACTAAAAAGTATCACCGATGTGCCGGTCGGAGTGTTATGTTAATTCATTGATACAGGCGTTACTTCGCGGAAATCCATTGTAAGCAAGTGATGGATTGAAAATATCTTTGTAATACTGCTGCAATATATATTTGCGCGTTGGCGCAAAACTTGAATAGTTTGTTGGGTTTTGTAGACGAGGAAGGCGGCGCGTGCACGGCCGGTTCGTGCCTGCACGGCGGGCGCTGCGTGGGCGGCGCGTGCGCGTGCGCGGGCGCGTGGGGCGGCGCGCGCTGCGGCCGCTACGTGGGGCACGACCACGCCTGCAGCCGCCGCCACTGCGACAAGCCCGCCTTCTGCGCCTGGGGACCAGCAGGTAACACCACCACTACCATTTTGCCTTTTTGTGTAGTTCTACCGCTTGTACACTGTGTCACATAAAGTCAACGACCTCTTTCTATCACCGCTCGCCAAGGGTTAGGGATTCTTTCTCTAAATATGGATACGAGTGAGTCGTTTAGAGTTGTTTCCAGTGTCAAGTAATACAATTTATCGAGTTATTTGCATAAATGTATCATTTTTGTTATTCAGTACAGTTAAATTCAAGTAAAGTCCGTCAAAGTCGAGTCAAGTCAGAGTCATACTCCGGAAAATAGTGGAGACTTTACTAAAAGGCTTCTAGGGAGTTTTCGAATCAACACGGAATGTCACAATTCACTGGAATATGTCACTTTTCAACATTTGTGTATATTGCAAAGAAGTTATGTCAAAAATCCACTATCTGTACACAAAAGCTTGAATTTACAATAGTTTTTATAAAAAAAAATGCCGCGATGTGTCTTTTCCTGCGTTGGCGCCAAAACTGCCACACAGAGTTCATCTCCACACTTAAGAAAACAGGTGCGCATTTCAAAGGAAACTTTCTGCCGCGTAGGTACTATTGGTTTGTGAAATAAGTTCCCTAGGGGGGCTTTAGAGAAAATACGACATGAACGTGAAACAGTTGTTAAGGGTTCAACAACGCACTCTATTAGGTGAGAGGTTTTTAGCGTCAACTTGTTGCAAAAAACACTGCACACCGATAGCTATATTTGACCTATGTTTATCCATTTGTAAACAATCTTTTTAGTAGGTATATTACCTGTTAGCTATTGAAATTAGTCATCAGAAGACCGTGCGAAGTGGAAAAATAAAAGAAGAAAAAAAGAGGACGCCGGGCCCGTATGGCCGCAACCGGGATAGCGCTCGGATGATAATGATTTCGTATTTTTTTCTATATTTTTAATGTTAAAAATCGTTTTATCTTTTGACCAGTGGACCCGCTGACCCCCGGGCCGACATACTGCGCGGGCGGCGTGGCGCGGGGCCTCGGTCCGGGCGTGGGCCCGGGCGGCGCGGTGGGCCCGGGCGGCGTGGCGGGCGCACTACTGGCCGTGCTGGCGCTCGCGGGCGCAGTGCTGGCTGCGCTCTATCTGCTCTACAGGAGAAGGCAGTGAGTCTCAATCCAATATTCCATAATAGTCGTCAGAATAGTCGTCTTGTCAACAATCCATGGCAGATGTGATTCGCCTCACAAATCATCATCATATTTTCAATATCTTCATTTAATTTGACAATTAAAATCAGTTTATCCTTACTAATATATATATATATATAATATTATAAATGCGAAAGTAACTCTGTCTGTCTGTTACTCTTTCACGCCAAAACTACTGAACGGATTTAAATGAAATTTGGTATACAGATAGTCTAGACCCTGAGAAAGGATATAGGCTACTTTTTATTGCGAAAAGGGGGTTGTAAATGCTACCCAAAGATACTATTCCACGCGGACGAAGTCGCGGGTAACAGCTAGTGCTCTATATTTGGTTGAATTGCATCAATTTATGCTCTATATTTGTTTGAATTGCATCAATTTCCTGTTCGAAACTCGAGAGCGCACAACAAATGACAAGCTGAGTTTTAGCAATTGAAAGATATAAAACATTAACGTAATGATAACGCGTGTGGGTATCTCACAATACAGCATCAACGTCTTAATTAATTGTATAGGTACTTTACAATATCTGTGCTTAATTGTAGCAAAATAAGAAAATGCTAAGAAATTAAACATATCCCACGGTTAATACAATGTACTTTTTTTAATTGTTTACCTACGTCTTTCAATTACCTACTAGACTAAAAAGGATTTACAGGAATCGTAGAACCATCTAAATATTCTATTCAATAAAAAAATCACTAAATAGTATCTGGTGAAATTTTAATGAATATCTGTTGAGACGAGTATTGTGTTTGCAGCGGCGCGTTCGTGCACGCTCGGCTGCCAGACAACGTGGAGATCAACAACCCCATGTACCTGGCCGGGGAGGACGACCACGACCACAACCATGCGCAGGTGAGGGGGCTCGACCAAGGGGGGGGGGGGCACATTGAACAAGGGGAGAGAGATTTATAGAACAAGGAGTCCATGTGTAATGATGGAAAGATATAAGGATGAATGAACGAGGGAAAACTTGCGGGATTTAAGGGAATAAGACTGTTTATTAACGAATGCTCCTTCTACAGAACGGCGGCAACCACTTCGCCAACCCTGTATACGAGAGCATGTACGCGCCGCCACAGAACAACCCCGCTGAGGTAATTTAAACTCCTTATATACAATTTTACACTTAAAAGTACAAAAGATAGAATTAATTAATTAATTTATTTATAATCTTATGCTACCATTACAGGTGTCTTAACCTAATGCGATAGCATAGCAATTTTTATAATAAATACAATATTCTATCTTTTTAATTATCAATCTACAATATTATTTAAATATAACATAAACTAGCCTACCTGATATATAACTTTAATATTACATCCTATATTTACAAAATACTGTTCTAAATCTAACGTAACTGATAACTTATTATATTTAATGCAGTTCTGGCGAATTGAAAATATATCCAATGTGTAAACAACTCATATTTTATACCTTGAAAGCCTTTAACCATATTGTATTTAACTGCATTAAGCCACCTGCAAAATAACTTGTTTGTCAAAAAATGGCGCGTGGGATTCCCCCAAAATCAACCAAAAAAATTATATACAAGATAACTTATTGATTTAAGTAGTTTAACTATCGATATATTTAGAGTTAATATTTGTTCAATGAAAATCAATGCCTCAAATGTTTATACAAGTTTGGCTCAATGAAGCTCTTATAAAAGTTAACAAAAAAGTATGGCTCAATAACTGCGGCTTGAAATTTTTAGCAAGTTGGTTTAAGCTATTATATAGCTATATTAGGCCTGTAAAAAATCTTGTTATTTTATTTGTAAAAGAGCATGTCATGTATTAGTAAGGGTATCATCTGGCATTTACACTTAAGTATGTATTTTGTGTACTTTTAAATAAGATACCTACCAATACTTATACTTAAATATTTCCAGGAGCAAGCAAACTTGCTTGCCGAAGCCGAAGCGTCCCCGCCGCCGCAGCGAGCCGCCCTTTTGTAAACTGGCTGATACTTGCCAACACACGCCGGCGTAGCCACATTTATGAGGGCTTTAAAGCCTTTCCCCGATGCAGCTATTTGTACTAATCTACTGACATCCTACTAATATTTCCTAAATTATCTGAAATTTATATTTACATCAAAAATTTTACACATTTATTTACAAACTAAAATGGGCCATTTTTAAGAAAAAATATTTAGTTTGATCCCTCTTTGCAAGGATATGATTTAATTACAGAATAGACAATAATTTTACGACCATAATTGGGGCGTTCGTTGCACTATTGAAGCCCTTCTGTGTGCGCGTCAACGCGGTAAAGCGTAGACGCGACGCATTACTATGACTAAAATTAAATATATTTTGACTAGACCTTCTTTTGTCGCGTAATTCAGAAGCGATATTTTTGAGCATAGCGTCGCGTACCTTACCATCGCTCCGACGAAGCATTATTCTTCATAACATATTTGGCGTCATCAAAGTTCAAAATGGCCACGGAAAATAGTAAACATAAGAATAACATATCCTACTAGACCCTTGCCTTTATACACTTATTGTAGATAGTCATTATTTTTCTACAATGATTCTCTATTGAATTTAATTACTCCTAATACTTGATGCTATCCTAATTCTCTGAGACCAAATATGAGGGTAGATAAATCTTAATGTAAGCCTAAAGTACTTAGTTAAGTGTAGGTTATAATTTTTGTCAAATTGTCGCGATTATACCCAATTAGTGTTTACATTATCACAAACTATAATTATTTGATATTCATTTTAATTTTATTAAAATATGAATTGTTTTTGTAATTAATGGTTTTTTAATTTGAGGTTAGTGATAACATGACTTTAACTTTTAGGTTATAAATATTTTGGTATGTCAATATCAGTGAGAAATACTCATTTTAGTTATTAAATGCAGTCAATACATTTTTTTAAAAAGTACATTATTTTGCTAAATTAATTACTCATTGCTCAAAGAAACCAAATAAGTAATGTTGGTCCAAGGAGTGCTCAACGCGCCAGTAACGAACTCAACGTGCCATATAGCATACTTACATGTATAAATTTATAATTATATGTGTTAGTTCGGCAGTTCCTTAAGGGCGGTAAATTATCTACATATCGTTCGCATAATCATTTTGATATTAGTTAGTATAATTATTATGTATAGATATTGAGAATAATTCGCGGCGCATAAGTTGAACAACTACCTTGAATGCGCATCGGGTCTTAATCGAAGTGCGGTATGGGGAGGGAAGTAACTAGAGCAACGCGGCGACGCATCGTTCGCACGCATGCCTTTAGTCTCCTGTTTCTTTCTTTAGTCTACGCTTGTACCTGCGCAAAGGCCATTATTGTTCAACTTACGTGCCGTTGATTATACGATTATGTTGTGTACTTATATGATATGGCCAGTTTAGGTTGTTTTATTAGGTTAAGTTACGAACGGCCTATTTGTGAACATTGTGAATATCACAAGGATCTGTTGAGACGAACTAAATATGGGTTAAATATACTAAACAATTTAATTAATTAATTGTAAACGGGTTTAATATTTTCTCTTTTGAATAGATTCAGAAATTAATTAATAGAAATTGAGAATAGATGAAAAACTTGTGAAGAAAACCTGGTTTTCTTGGCCCTTTGAGTGAATTAATTGAAATTTAACCGTTGACGTAACCCGTAGCGTTCAAAACATATTGAGTGATTTAAAAGGTTGTGTTTTTTTCTTCGCTAACATAATTATTAAATTGTGTGACAAAAATTTAAGACATTTATAAAAATAATAAGCGTAACAATTTTTTTCATATTTTATAAAACTTTAAAGTTTTGTTTGATTGTGAACAGATCTCAAATGAGTTTTCTTTCTTTTGTTATTTTGAAAATCATTTAGTTTGTTTTAACGAAACTATTAGTAAAATTGTGAGCATAATAAAACAATATAAATAAGAAGTAATCTTTTGAAAAAATTCAATGTGCAATAATGGAAAAATGAAATGCTTTTAGGTTTAAGTTTTGCACAACTCAATCCTTTAAGCTTAAATCCTAAATGTAACATAGGTTGTCTAAATGTTGTTCTGAATGGAGTAATAGTTATAAATAAAACATGACAGTTAAATATTGTAAGTTCACACACAAATGATTTAAGATAGGACTTCCTTAAATGTACACTATAAGCAACAATGGATGAATAAATGAAATTCAATGTAATAAGTGATGTTTTTATTGTTGTAACTTACAAGCTAGGAAACCGTTTAGGGTTTATTACAAAATATAATCTATAGTTACTTAACCAAGTTTAAAACTAGTGCTGTCAATAAAAGTTACAGCACTAGTTTTAAAAAAGTCCCTTTGGGTTTAAACACTTCGATGTTAAAAAATATTTACAATATAAATAACTGGTCAAAACCAATTTTGTCGATCTCAACCGACTATTAAAATATATTGTTCTTTCAGCCTTTATTTCAGTTTATTTAACGAATGGGATCAAACCTTTTATGATAACAGACCTATATTCTATGTTAGTGGTGGTGGTGGTTTCCGACGTGTTGGTGGTTTAGTCCTTGCTATGGCTCATTGTGCGTGAGGTGATAGATATTCTTCAGCTTTATTATAAATTCGTAAATCTAGTTCTTAAAATACGTAAATGTCAAATAATCCAAAATTGAGTTCTTTTTCTTCTTTTAAATAATGGCTTCGTGCGGTTTGCACATTTAGCCAGTGTCAAGTTAGAGATATATTAATATTATATAAATTATAGTAAATGAGAATGAGTGGTGATAAAGATGATAAATGGTAAATGAGATCCCCTCCCCCTAAGCCCCTTGAGTCCTCAGTAAAGATGTGGGACTATAATGAGATCTCACATGAGACTTCTTGAGAGAATTTGAAAAGTTATGTTGAACTGTTTTATTTCATTTACCAACACTCGTGTACGTTCACAAACACTTAACGGTAAATAATCCACCGTTATTTCTTCACAGTACCGTTGATGGTAGTCGCAGGTACCCACTTGCGTGCCCTCCAAGCGGCGGGTAACATTAATGTTAATAATAAATATCACAAATTTTAGAAAATAAAACAAAACTGCAAACATGACGCTTCACTTTCCCGCCAAGAAGTCCCAAAATTGAGTTAACTTTGTCATAAGTTACTTTTTATGTAGACGCATCGAGTGCTTAAAAACCTTTTTGTAATTTGACAACTGCCTGATAGAGGGCGCCCAACACCAAATCGAGAATGTTATCGTAATTATGACAAAAACAAATATTTAAACCGTTCTACTGTAAAATTATTAAAAATATATTTAAGACTTAAGAACTAGATGTGCGAATTAGTAGACATTTGGTTTTAAATGACGTCTTGAGACAAAACTCAAAACTGGTTTTGGCAAAAGTTTTGACTTTAACATATAGACCATTTGACTTGAAGACCGATATGGCGGGGTGGCGAGTTTACCCGCACTTCACTCCTGAGGTCGTGGGTTCGATAAATCTTGAATCTTGAAACTAGATAATTGATGTAATTGTAAGAGAATATTTATTCATTTCATTCATCCATACATCTTCTAAGATAAGTATTACTAAGAACTTGATACTAAAGAACGGATAAACATACTTAAATACCTTTTTTTGTTGTAAATACATACTTAATATACATAGGAAAACACCCAGACCAATACAAATATTCATTATCATGCACACAAAGATTTGTCCTGTGTGGGAATCGAACCCACGACCTTTGGAGTGAAGTGCAGGTGACCTCCACACCATATCGGTCGTCAAATAAAAGATGATAACTGATTTAAATTCACATTTTATGTATACTCTTATAATTATAGAATGAATGAAATTGAACTTTAGATTAAAAAAACCGTCTTTCAGTTGGTATAAGTCGTCGCGACAGATTGTCCTGTTGGTGGTGGAGTATTTATTTATTTGTATTAGTTACAAGGGTCTGGACCAATTACAATAACTAACTCAGTGATTCATTTTACATGCATATATAGTTAAAAAAATAATTAAGAGGACATAAATATTCACAAATAGACGACAATTTTGCCTGGATTGATTCCCAGCTATCTACGAATATGTCAGTGTACTGACACAGGAAAGCATTAAGGCCGATGTGCATTCGGCCGATCGGGGAGTGATGGTGCGCAGCATTGCGACACGTGGGGGGCGCGAACATAAGGCGTTCACGACAAGTCCTTTGTCGAACGTCAATGTCGGGCACGTTAAGCAGAAATAGCATGACCCAATAACTTCTCACCTCGGTTCGTGAGAGGAGGCCGTGCTCAGAAGTGGAATTTCAATGGGTGATGATGATGTGCGCTATATTGGCGACTTTTGCATCTAGTTCCATTTAGTAGAAGTCGTCATGAGAGACAGCCTTGTTGGTGGTGGAATTCTTGACCTGGTCCTGTGAGAGATACAGGTCGGCCACCTGCCGGGCGGACGTCGCCTGCTCCGGGGTCTTGTCCGGACGCTCCCGGACGAACCTACGGACACAAAAAATGTATACTTTCACAATCGGAAAATAGTGGTTTAATATTAAGTTATCATAAACGTTTGCTTAAAACAACATTTCGGGTAAGAGCTTGAGTAGATGATAATTGACTAATACAAATGCAACAACAATAACCAACCAAAAAACATAGTTCATCATCATCATCTCAGCCCATTAACGTCCCACTACTGAGCACGAGCCTCCTCTCACATATCAAGGTGTGAGGGTATTGGGTCATACTCCACCACGCTGACCCAGTGCGGATTGGCGGAGGCAGGTGTATGGCGTCCTGCTGTTAGAATTTTTCAAGCCGCCCATTAGGCCTCTAACATGGCATTAACGACTACCACATTTGGTGATAACCGGGACTATTAACAATATCAAATGCCACACAAACGGTCACCCATCCAAGGACTGACCTCTGTAAACTCTGCTGTACTTCGGTGATCGTTTCCGACCACCGAGCACCGCAGAGCTACGAGCGTGATAGATTATACTAATGACCTTAAATCTAACAAGCGCTTCAAAACATTAAACTTAAAAACATAGTTAATAATCTTTAATTCTTAAAATTTTTATTTATAAGCGATTGTGCCATCTTGAGTAGGAGAAATAGCGAGTAGTACTCTACAATACGATAAAATCAGTAGTGCCACTGCCCTGCAAAACATTTATTGGATTACCAGGAATCCACTGTAGTGTAATGTAATGCGTGTGGTTTGTGTGGTACATCTGGTGTGTGGCATGACTGGTGTGTGGTATGTCTGGTGTGTGGCATGTCTGGTGTGTGGCATGTCTGGTGTGAGTATATACCGTGGGAACCGCAGCGAGACCCCTTTCCCGGGCTGCAGAAGGCCTAGCGCGGCGTGGTGAGCCGGAGACAGCGACAAGTCCGCACACTTCACCTCCCACACGCAACGCGCTGAGACCCACACGTCCGCTGCGTGTTGCGGGTCGAATCTACGGACACACTTCACCTGCTTTACAAGGAAACCATGAACTGCCTACGCCTACATGGGAATTTTATTTTGAAAACAAATCGTTTTTTAATATTCCATATGGACTTAATGAGTATGACAAATTAACCTTGACGAATTCTGTCAAAGAACCCATTTGCTTTTATTTCTTGATTATGATACCGCTCATATCTCTTTCATTGTTGTTAATAAAATATATCGAATTTCCATTTTGTGTGTGAATATTTAACGAATCGCAATGATCTTAAAGACAATAAAGTATGTTTTATTTTCATGCAACTGAACTAGTAGATATAAGATGTGACAAGTATAAAAGACGTTGATACAATATTAACTTGTAACCTTTGAAGTTAGATAGTAGCTTAATACTTAATACTTTGGTGCGTTTCACAATAGTTTTATAAGGTGGTGAATATTACAATTCGGTACAATTGTGGACCCTGTCGGGCACAGCATAGTGTAGGAGAGAGGAGGAAGGGCGCCGTATAATTCAATGAAAGAAAATTTATCTTGAAGGAGTATTCTCTTAAAAGTGTCAAGCGTGTACCTACATGTATATCGAGGGTTCCGTGCTCAAACCCGATATGTGACAACATCAGATACATAATTTCTGCCGCTTTTTCTTGTGTATTATCAGATAAGTCGATTTCAGAAAAGAAGACTGAATACTGAGGACTTCATAATCCAATAAGTAAACCTTTTAAGTTTCATTTTTTTTAATTAACCGATATATTCTTTTAAGTACTGTTTTAAGCCCAAAAACACTTATCGGGTTTGAGCACGGAACCCGCGATATGTGTATTAAAGTACAGCAGAGTTTGCAGAGGTCAGTCCTTAGATGGGTGACTGTTTGTCTGGCATTTGATATCGAGCGCTTCCATGCTTCGGAAGGCACCTTAAGCCGTTGGTCCCGGTTATCACTAAATGTGGTTGTCGTTAAGCCATGTTAGAGGCCTAAATGGGCGGCTTAAAAAATGCTAACAGCAGGACGCCATACACCTGCCTCCGCCAATCCGCACTGGGTCAGCGTGGTGGAGTATGACCCAATACCCTCACACCTTGATTTGTGAGAGGAGGCTCGTGATCAGTAGTGGGATGTTGATGGGCTGAGATGACCTATTGTTATATCGCTCGCCTGGGAGTGGTTATTATTGTTCCGTTTATTCGCTCCATTACCTGTAGTAGCTCTTGGGTTCTGGAATGACGTGCTCCTTGAGAATGGCGGTGAGGCTCGTCAGCTGCTCCTCGCTGAAGCCAGTGCCTGCAGGGAAACATACGATACTTTTAGTATTATAATACAATACTGCCTTCATATTGTGTAAAGGTTGCGTTAAGAAATTGTTAATTTTGTAATATATTTAAATTAGATTCTTGTCATATTCTTTTTTTTTATTGCGGTGTTGTAACGTATTTTGTGGACGTGTCTACTTTATATATGTCTTCATCGGTCTGCTGAAAGATATTACTTTTAGGAATAAGCAGTACCGTTGTACCTTTCTTTCATAACTGCTTTCTTTGTGTGTTCCTTGTGTGCATAAATTGTTACACAAATAGACCAAATTATTTTTGAGTTTCCCGAGAATTTGTTCACGTCACGAGTCTTAAGCGGGGCGTGAAACGGCATTTATGGAGGCGGTCATAAGTGTGGCGCTCGTTCCTCGGAATGGACTGCTCCCATATTTACTGACGGCAAGTCAAGACGTGTAAATAAAATAAAAAAATAGCAATGATGGCTAAGCAGGTCAAGCCATGTTATAAAGCTGGCTGACAGTGGTTGGGGACGAAGAGCTGAAGATCGAGTTCAGTGGCTTATGTGCAGCTGTGGACAAATGTAGGATGATGATGATGGAAGCTAGTAATAGAAAAGTCCTACATGACAGTACTGACCGATCTTGCAGAGAGACTGGAACTGGTCCTGGTCGGGCACTGCCAGCAGGAAGCCCCCATACACGCCGGCCCGCTTGCCTCTGCCGTGGTAGGCGCCGATGACCACGGCGTCTATGGTGTCGCCCACGCCATCTAAGTAGTCTTTCTTGAGCTGGATTCATTAAAAAAAATAACACTGTTACAATAGCATTCTTAATAAATACATTATTGAACTCCAATAGCATATACAAGATGTAAAAAGTCCCTGATCAAGGCCGTAGTAGTAATATACGTACACGGCACGTAAGTTGAACAAAAATGGCGATAGTGAGCGAAAGAAAGAAACAGAAAATGACTGCACCTTTGAGCGCTAACGTAGCGTCATTATGTTTGTGTGACTATAGTTACGCCTCCCCCCCCCCCCACACACCGCACTTCGATTGAGACCCCATAATGTGTTACTGCGCATCCAAGGTCGTTGTTCAACTTATGCGCCGAAGATTGTGCATACCTTGAGCCTGGTTTCTAGTCAGCGTCTTAACCATGAGACCCTCGCAAAAGCCTTGATGGCATACTCCATACATTGCTACACTCTGATGATGTCTCTCACTACATACCTTGAGCCAGTTGTGGGAGCGCCTGGCAATGTCGTACTGGGCCTGGTCTCCCACCAGAGCTTTGACCATGAGCCCCTCGCAGGATCCCTTGATAGCGTCCTCTAAACATTGCTGCACCGCCTCCGTACTGGTGCAGTCGGACGATGTCGCGAACTGCCACTCGCCTGAACAAATATTATTAGTTTAAAATGACTGGCTATATCGCTTCGGAAGTTAGGAATAATTTGAAGTAATTAAATGAAATTACATTTTCATTTCATTCACATTTTTATCGTGTACAAGTAGAAGCACATTACATTTAATACTAGCACAGGCACGGACGTTCACTCTGTCTCTAAAAATGTTTCGCAAAATCATAAGCTATGTTTTGTTTAGAGATAGAAACATTGTATTTGCTTTTAGAAATTAAACATTATTATTATTATGTATGTATTTCGTTGTTAAATTACAAATAGAGAAGTACTGATTCAGTGATTCAATGTGAGTTTCAAATTGTAAAAAAATCCTTTTATCGCAAATACAGATTGATTTCCAGATCTGCGGGTAGGGATCTTAACTTTCTATTAAGAAAAAAATATTTGTTTAGTTTTTTTAATCATAGGTTTTTTAATATAACTAAACTTTAGATGCAATAAATTGTAAGTAAGCAGACTATTGCCACGCAGAAAGAAGTAGCAATAGTGTATGCGTACGTACATGATTCGTGCGTGCATGTGTGTATTTCTGTCTGCAAGAGTGTGCGTGTAATTGCGTGCACGTGCGTATTTATATAAAATCTATAAATATTATGCTTGCTTACTTTCATGTGCGTGAAATAGATCAATCAATAGACTGATACAGTTAAAAGTTACATTACCAATAACAATAGACAATGGTTGAGGAATCGAACCTGTGACCTCGTGGCAATGGTCCCTGAGCAGCTCCCTGCGCCGCTGCAGAGGACTCCGCACCAGGGGCTCCCCGTTCAGATACAGCAGGTCGAACACGAACACACACACCTGGACCCGGATGCTGGCCTCTGTGGCGTCTTTACGTTTCCTGGTCGACAGCACCTGGACCACAAACACACATCATCAGTATCTTAACAACCACATATCGATACATTAATTCACTTTTCTACAACTGATAAAAAGGGTGCAAACGGATCCTACCAAGATCTGAGGAAGCTCTGTCAATCATAACAGTTTACGGTAAGCGGTAATAGGCTCGCCACCTATTACGTGGGACTAACTATATAATATGCTTCTGCCTACCCTTCGGGGAAACAGGCGCGAATGTATGTATGTAAAAAGTCAAATTTTCAAGTGTGTAGGTAACAAGTGTAGGAAAATGGCGTATTGCCGTGACATATGGTACCTGAATGGACATTTGATTCAAGAGACACTTAATATGTAGCTATTTTATTAAGGCCGATCACTGTTTCCAATTATCTTATTAAAAAAAATTTTAACCGAAATGTGGAGTTGGCTGGTTTGCGAATTAAGATATCGATATAAAATAAATATGTAACCTGGAAGGGTAGTATCTGCTTGTTCTCGGTATCATAAGCTACGGCCTCGCAGTCCAGGACGCAGCTGGTGACGGAATCCTTCAGCAGCGCAGGCAGCCGCCGGATTATGTCCGGGTATTTACTGTACAAACATAATTTTAATAACATAAACATAAATTAATTATTTGTTATTATACAAATAATAACCTTATTATTGAATTGGACACTAGAAATAGATCAATAAGTACAAGATCACAATATAAAAATCTTATAAGCACGGGTGCTTATAAAACACTGTTAAGAAAAAGCGTTATTTGTATGGCACCACTTGTGTATAATAATATTAAGGAACAGCCACTAACAAAATTTAAAAAGCTTTTTACAAAATTACTTTTGAAAAAGCGTTATTACTCAGTACAAGAATTCTTAGATGATAAGTGTGTGTAATTTATGTTCAAATGTAAATTTGCACGCCAATTAAGATAGAATGTACAAGGATCCTTAAAACTTTTTAAAACTTTTGTACCTACATTCTGTGCAAATAAATAAATCTATTCTAATCTATATAATTGTTTAGAATATACAAACAAAAATTTGTAAAAAGGTAAATAATATGCTGTCAAACATCTAAAAAAATCTGTTAAGTAATATGTACTTAGCAATAGTTAAATTTAACAAGAATATAAATCATAAATCTTTATTGCATCAAGTAAACAAGTAGGTACCTAGGTAATACAATGAATACTGATACCCCGTAGGGGCACTGCAAACTGAGAGGGAACTTAAACATATTACAAAACTACGTACTTAATTATTCTATAAACTAACAAACTCACTAAAACACAAATATGAAATCAACAAAAAACAATATTTATACAATATTATTATTATATATAACATTAACTCATAATTTATATAATAAATCACTATAGACTTTTAATAGAGTTTGTCGTCTATACATAATCTCACGCTTGCACAAGTACAATGCAATATAACTTGTGCTTGCCAGCTGAGCGAGCTCCATAGCACACAAAAAGTTTCTTTAGATCCAAACTTGGATGCTGTTGTGATTTCTAAGGTGAGGATGAACTCCATAGCGAGCAGTTTGATGATAAAGTGAAGTGTTACCTGGTGTTATTCTCCTGGTTCCTGCTGAAGACCGCTGCGTTCTGGAAGTCTGCTTTATCCCCCGCGGCGGGAACGTGAATCTGGGCGCGTTCACCATCGTATTTCCACTCGCATGTAAACTCGCAGTTCTCGAACCTAGCGTGTACAACGGGAATGGTAGTCATATGGTCTTCATCACTATCTTAGCCTATTAATTTCAACTACCTGGCACGGGCCACGAACCCAGGCTAACCTGGGAATTCCACCACGCGGACCAAGGGCAAATTCTTCAAACTAATCGTTTTACAAATCTATATGGCTAACTACTACGAGCGGGGGCTCGGAACTGGCACTTAGATTCACTTACACCTAATTTTTATTTATTTGCATGTAAGTAAATCTAAGCTTCGTGATTTCAGTGTAGTAATATTTAGTTTTTTTATTTTTATTTTGTTTTGACGTTTTCAAGTGCTATGTAATAGTTTATGAAATAAAGAACTTTTTACTTTACCTATAGTGATAACCGGGACCAAATTAGTAGTTTAGGACACGAAAAGGGTCCAATAATGCTACCTTGAAGCACACCATTAATATAAATTACATTATGAATTGTTACATTCGCAGTCTTAACACGCTGTAGTAATTCCCAAAGATAGCTTGTGAACATATCAAGCACAATATCTCTTATACCAATACTAAGAAAGCTGTTGACTAGAATCGAAACACGAGTGTCAAAAGCGTTTAAAAAATCATATATTTTGGCAATTAACTGTTTGTCTGCTGTTGTTCACAAACAAAGCTGATATAACGATGATCTGATGATGTAATTCAAAAAGATAGATATTACTCAAGATACCTCCCTAAGATATCAAAATCTTTCGAAAAATCAAGTAATTCATAATTCATTTATTCATTGTTTCATGCGGTTATTGAGATGTTTACATAAAATTATCCGACACATGAACCCTGAAAGGGCACTACAATAATAGCAAATACCCATAATAGCATAAATTTATATAATTGTCAACATTAAATTTTATAAGTCGGCCGAACACAAAAGATGTCAATTAGTTATTACGTTAATCATATGTTAAGAAGTTTTAAAAATTATGTCAACACCGAAGTAAATAAAAAAAATAAAAATCGTAACAAAGTAAGTCAAGACAAGTTCCATATGAAAATCAATATTGTTCAGGTTATTCATTGAAAAACTCTTGCAATGAGTAATAACATTTTGATATTTAGTAGGTTGGTGATTGCCTATTTGTTTGTTTTATTCACAAAGATAGCTTGAAATATATAAAGCAAAACACTTTTAAGATCGATAATGTAATGTTTGTTGAGAAGATTGTTGTAAGGTTTTGTGAGATCAGCTATTTGTCTATTAAATATGTCGTCCACTCTCCTATATATGACCGTGCCCGACAGGGTCCACAAAAATACTGTTTGCCATATTTGAACACCTAAAGTAAACTTATGGAGTGTAATAAAGAATTGAAAGTATATTAGTTACCTGTTCAAGACCTCATGCACGCCCTTGGTGGGATGTGCCAGCATGGGTTTGAGTGGTATCCCGGGGGTCAGCTTACAGTGGTCGGGTAAGGCCGCCACGCCATGCGCCAACAGAACCGGCACCATCAGGTCGTAGTTGGGGCACTCGCAGTACGTCGTCTTTATTGTCAGTGCGTGGGCGTCTACTCGCGCCTGCCGAAAATAATATTTTTTTTTTATTAGGCTGGCTTGGGCTACTTAGGTTTTAGTAGGATGTCTATGATGGCTGTGGTGGCCGTGACTACTGCTGAAGTCCGATGACGAATGACCGAGGAGAATAACAAGAAAAGGCATGATGGCGACTGACTCCAGCTCAACTGGAACCTGGGCAGGAAAACTATCAGCTCAGCCCATTAACCAAGGTTTGAAAGTATTGGATAATACTCCACCACGAACGCCCATCGAGGATTGGCAGAAGCCAGTGGCGTCCTGCTGTTAGATCTTTTTAACCCCCGATTACTACTTTCACATTTAGTGATATCCGTGGTTTCCAAAACACGCAAGCGCTGAATATTAAATGCCACACAAACATTCACCCATTGAAGAAGTCTGTGCACTTTACATTGGTGATCGTTTTCGAACCACTAATACCGCGGAGCTACGAGCGGGCGGGAGGATGATTTTGTGGAAATGAAGCACAAGATAGTGACCTTGAACTCGTCTCACTCTCGCACTCCTTAGGGAGCGTCTATAACCTTGGCTACATCAGAGACTGCTAAGGCCTGATGACAAATGGGAGGAAATGCATGCTGCGCCACCAAAGATTAACTGAAAGCTGGTCAGGATGATGTTGATGATGTTATAGAAATGAAGCACTTAAAACATTACTATTTTTCATAACACAGTTACCTTAAACTCGTCAGCGGGCAGTCCTTGGGAAGCATCCATAACCTTGACCCCGTCAGGGTCTGGTGGGGTGGTGGCCGTGGCTACTGCTAAGGCCTGAAGTACTGATTGCTCAGCCAATCCGATGCGGAGTTTACCTTCCAGCGACCTGGGGACATATAAGAAGAATAACAATATGTATACTTTAATAATATACTATTAAATAAATATCCTCTTACAATCACACCAATTACTTTAGTACCAAGATAAGTATCATTAACTATGGTTACTAAATAACGGATAAACATACTTTTATACTTTTTTTTGTAAATACATACTTAATATACATAAAAAACACCTAGACCAGAAGAAATGCTCATATTCAAGCACAGAAATATTTGTCTTTTGTGGAAATTAACCCACGATCTCAGGAGCTGAGTGTAGGGATACTGACCGCCACGCCGTATTATGGTTCGTCGGTCGTGGTATTATGGTGAGGATATTGAAGAAACCCCCCCCCCCCCTCTTTTTCTCTTCTGAACAACAATTGCTGGTCTGAGGAACCTTCATCCCAAAACTATATTTGGAAAGTCCATCGTGTGTAACCATGTGGCCGTGTGATCATCCATTAAGAATGCTCGGCCGTCGCATGTTAAAACCGGCTCTTTCAAGGGATGTGCAACGGCATTTTTACAGGCCGTCATGAGTGGGTGTGTTCCTGTGCTTATTCCACGGTATAGCAAAGGCGCTTTCGCCTCTTTGGATTGCATCGACAGCTTACCCTCAGAAAGAGATAGCAGCTGTTAATAAAATAATACTTTCCTCTCAACTTGGTAACTTCCCTCTATATCGTGAGATGATTATAAATGGTACCTGATCAAGAACTTGGCTTCGCAGTTCCGGCACGAGGTGAACAACGACTGTATTTTAGCGATTTTCTTGTTTACTGACGCATGACCTGCCAATTATTATAATTCATTGTTAATGTTATATTATACTGTATAGCTTCACAGACAATTGAAGATTGTAATTCAAGTAACAAACCAACACATATTTAAAAGAGCATAGCCTGTGAGTTTCTTGCCAGTTCTTCTCACAGAGTGGTGGCTCGGAACTGGCACTTAGATTCACTTACACTTAATTATATTTTGTTCTTAAATTGTTTTGTTGCATCTATGTGAATCTAAGCTTCGTGATTTCAGTGTAATAATATTTCGATTGTTTTTTATATTTATATAAATTTTTGACGTTTTCAAGTACTATGTAACAGTTTATGAAATAAAGAATTTTTGATTTTGAATTAATTATTAATTTAAGACAAAAATATCCTAATACTGAAAGTGCTCGTAGCGCTGCGATAATAAGTAAACGATCAGAAACTATTAAGAAGTCAAGTAGAGCTCAGAAAGTTCAGTCCTTGAATGGGTGACCGTTTTGTGTGGCATTTAATATTGCTTGGGAAGCTGGTCCCGATTGCACTGTGTTATAGTCGCTCGGATGAAACCGGTTGGTACGACATTGTGTTCTAGGAGCGAGCGTCTATTAATTTATATATTGTAGGACCTCATGGTTCAAATTGTGAATAATTACTATAATATGGCGAATGGCAGCGTCCAGTAAAACTAATTTTGGTTTTTGTGACACTGGGATTAGTATAAGAAATTTTATAAATTTTTGTAATATAATAATAAAAAAAAATAAAAAAACTTAATAAGACGGTAGTTTTCATAGTTTTGTGACACACACAATGGGTTTATGTGGTGCAATAAGATTTCTGTTCCCTTGGTTCATGGACAAGAGACTTATGCTCAGTAAACTCCGGTACAAAATCCCTATGCAGCTGGAACTCCTCGAAAGCGGCTGTTACCTTACACTTGGTGACGAGTAGACAGACACCTGGGGGAATGTACATTGAAATAACTTTATTGTTAGTTAACTGTGGCAGGTAAATAATGTTAAACTTCACTGTCAGTCCATATTAATTATAACATAAAAATAAGTAGTTTCTAATGATACCAATAGATGGCACTGTGCCCAGTTAGATCGCGTAGGTGTTTTGTTTTTTCGTAGTAATAAGACCAACTGGTTGTAATTTCTTATTTGACTATCCGTCAACCAATAAACCGTGATGTGCGAAGTTTTCTTTTATTAAGCAACCTAGCCTTCCCTGGACTACTATCTAGAACCCTAGGTTACCTAGAGTTTGAACAGGGAGTATAGTTGGTGGGTGTCCTCACCGGTCATGTGGGCGACTTCCTTGAGTGCTGCGAACACCTTGTGCAGGTATAGTTTGGGCGGCGGCAGCACGGTCCGCTGCTGGGCGCGCGCGGCGGCCGCGGCGGCGGCGAGGCCCCCGGCGCGCGCCGCCGCCGCCTTCACCTGGGCCAGGGTCTGACCGGTGCACTGGCCCACTGCCTTCATCAGGTATGTCTCCGCGATGCCTACGATGACAAACTGATATGTTAATCTTGGAAAAGATTTTTTTTTTATTTAGGAAATTTATCATCAACATCTTCTTCTTCCATTTAAATAATGGCTTCGTGCGTCTAGCACATTTAGCCAGTGTCAAGTGATATCTTAATTATATATAATTTATAGTAAATGAGAATGAGTGGTGATAAAGATGATAAATCGAAGATGAAATACCCTCCCCGAAACCCCTTGAGTCCTCAGTAAAGATGTGGGACTATACTGAGATATCACATGGACTCCTTGAGAGAAAATTTGAAAAGAGATGTTGCACTGTTTTGTTTGATTTGTATGTTCACAAACACTTAATGGTTAATAATCCACCGTTATTAAACCATAATGTTAGAAATATCAAAAAATTTATAAAATAAAACAAAACTGCAGACATGACGCTTTACTTTCCTGCCAAGAAGTCCATCAACATCCTTATAATCATCATTCCAAAAATTTTTTTTTAATTAATTACATATTAATATGAATACTATAATAAGTGAATAGGGATCCTACCAAAACCTAAGAGCCCAAGCCAACCTCACCTGCAAGTGGTGCACCTGCTGATCAACGGACGAGGCGCTGGCGAATATAGCAGTGCCCGGCAAGTGGCAATAGCCTATTATGGGGGACCAATTATATAGTTGGCGAAGTGTGGGCGTATAATATGCCTCTGCCTACCCCTTCGGGAAAACAGGTGTGAATGTATGTATGTATACTATACTATAATAACTTACCCAACTCCAGGCTATGATACGCCGGCGCGAGCTGATTCAAGCACATATACACACTGGGCAGCAAATCGCCTGGGGTTAGCACTATCACAGACCGGAAGTAATTGGCCAGGGTGTCCACCATCTTGAGGCGGGCTGAGGTGCCTTCGATGGCGTCCAGGGTTTTGGCCAGGGCTATGTAAGGGACAGGCTGTCCGCGCAACCAGCACGCGTCTTTTATGGGGTGGTACTTCGGCTTTGATGGGTTGTACTCTAGTTCTGGTGGGGTAAGGTTTATGGTTGATTTTTTTGCAAGAGAATGAACTGGTTGGTGTAGAATATAATTTTTTTAACAAAGTAAATAAGATAAAAACCAAATTTGAAAATATTACACAAATAATAAAATCATAATTATAGCATTGTCGACTAGCAGTCTAACCTCACAAGTTATTACGTGCATGTGCTTACGTATTTGTTTTTTTCAAGTGAGAATAGTGTATAGTTAAAAATGTCAAATAAACGCAAACACAAGACACTATGCTTTATTTTATTTATTATTACCTATGACTATTTCACTATAATCCAGTAATTCGAACATTCCAATAATCAGGCACCCTCGGTTTTTAATAGTGCCAGATTAGTGAGATTATATACGAAAAAGGAGCAATTAATAATACTTTGTGTATTTTTATTATCTTACCTGGAACTTTAGTTTCCTCCTCCGAACTAACTTTTTTGTCTCCCTGTCCATTTTCTTTCACATTATTTTCAGTCTTTACTTTTTTATCAGCCGGACTCACCACTTCTTTCTTTACAACCTTTTTACTAAAGGGGGACTTTTCTTCTTTGATAGTACTCTTTGTAGGACTTTTGTTCTTCACTGAGTTTTCCTCTACTAAGACTTTCTTGCCTTTAACTTTCTTGCTCTTCGGAGATGCATAAGTTTTCGGTGTGGTGGTAGATTTCTCCACTTTTATGTGTGGGCTGGGTGGACTCAGAGGCTCGGGGACTGGGGACTCTGCCTCACTGCCTGAGCTTTCTATTCTCTGACGTTTCGCTTTCTTTTTCTGTAAATGATAAATTTGAACTCGAATTAAAGGAAGGTGTAAATGGTAAATAATATTTAAGAAATGACAGAAAACAGTTTTTAACTATTGATAGTAGCAAAAAAGGTACCTTATCAGAGCTTGAAGGTGGACTTATATCCACTGACTTTGATGAGCTACTGCTATTTGATCTCAGCCTCTTCGATGATCTCTGCAAATAAATAAAATATTTCAGTACTTCAATGGTACTAGGTTTCTTTTTTGATAAATCACGATGCATGAAAGCCTACAAGAACTAAGGTATGAGGCACCTCTCTGATGTACTAGCCTCTAGTAACATTTTTTATTATAGCTTTATCTCAATCAAAAAAACTGGCTATATAACCAAATGTTTATACTGTATGAGTAGTAAATGTACCTTTCCTTTCCCACTAGATATTGGGGAAGTGTCCTCATCCTGTACATCTTTTTCTAGCTGGAAGAAATAAAATTTGTGAATCATTATCAAATATATTTTTTTAGTATATATTCATATAATTGCATGTGACTGTACATGATCATCAATATATCATTAAAATTAAAAATTCATTTATTCAAGTTTGGCTCAATAGAGCTCTTATGAATGTCATACTTATAAACTAACGCGCCCATTCACTGCGGGCGGGACCTTGATCGTAAAAGAACGGGCAAGAAAATCGTCAAGGTTGGTTTTTTCTCCCGCCAGTTACAATTAAAATATATAATATTAAAACAATTGTGTTCTGCAGTCACAAGATTTGAAAAAAAAGGAAGACAAAACTCTTTTTAGCAGCCTTGTGAATTGCACTTGTAGTGTACTTTACACCAATACATTTTGGGGGTATTTGCCCATTATTATTATATTGGGCAGGCATGTTGAAGATTGCAGTTCAAGCCAGTACCCAGGATGATTCTAGTACTGTACATAGTGGAGCAGATATGTTTCTTTTGAGGATGCAAAATATATATTGAAAGCACCTGCATAATATTCCTTTCATGAAAACAGCATATCGAGGGTTCCATAAGTGACAACATCAGATACATAATTTCTGCCGCTTTTTCTTGTGATATTATCAGATAAGTCGATTTCAGAAAAGAAGACTGAAAACTAAGGACTTCATAAGGAATAATAAGGAGCACATTTAAAATAATTCAGTCTTCTAATATTAATGTTATTTTTATTTAAATCCTTTTATCCAGCTTGAGTATATCATTTTTTTTTTAATAATCCAATAAGTAAACCTTTTAAGTTTCATTTTTTTTAATTAACCGATAAATTCTTTTAAGTACTGCTTTAAGCCCAAAAACGGGTTTGAGCACGGAACCCTCAATATATCCAACATTTATTCAAGACTTCATACATGCATTGAGACTTAAAACTGTTCCATTTCACTGAGAAGGCAATATAATTTTTATGTTTATAAATTATATTAAATATAAAGCCGTTGGCCATCAACTGTAATAAATGTACAAGATATTGGACAAGAATGTGCCATGAACAGAAGCTGTATGTTTGCAAATGTACCATCAAATCCAAATTGTCGTAAATAGCATTCAGTGTCTAATTAAAGCTAAGAAGATTTCAAACAGTAAGCAATACAGCAATTTTCAAAAAATAACCTATTTGAACTTTTATTAACATTTTACTTACTGTATTGAACTAACGAAAGTTAAAATTATATATAAAGTCTATCATATCCAGCGAACAAGTTTTTATATAATTAATTTTCTGTGAAACGCCAATCGAAATAATTTTAAAAAAATACCGAAATTAGATCTCTCTATTCTTAATTAAAAAAGGCATATTTTTTGAACTTATATGTACAAACATCTACGCTAAGGGCCTACATAGTAACATTTAGTAACTCACTGCATCTGCTTGTTCTTCTTTAATTGCCGCTACTTTTTTAGGAGTAGCTTTGAAAAAGGATGTAATACTCTTTTGGGAAGACATACTTCTCTTGAAATGAATATTTATTTCATGAATCTGAGAAACCAATTTGTAACTTCGAGGAACACGAACCAATTGAAATGAAAATGGTATCACACGGTTGGGAATAAAACGTATTAACAAGTTCATTCCATGATTAAATCAATACATTTTTAATTCACTTTTTTTAACAACATACTAGTAATAACTATTGATTAAAATTGTCTGCTAAACATAACCTTATTGTTTCTGACAATAACTTTGACATTTTTCTACTGCTATTTGGCGCCAAATTTGACAAATTTCCATGTTTGAACACATATATTTATTTTTTTCTAAATGGCAAATAAAACTTTGCCAGTGTCAAAAAAATTTAAAAAAATAATTTGGACAATTTTAATGTGATAGGTACATAAAATCAAACATTACATTCAGTTTTCAAACTGCCTGCCTGTTAATTAATAATAATAACAATAATTACTTTTTTTTACTTGTTTTTTATATATTAAATAATGACTTCGTGTACTTAGCACATTTAGCCAGTGTCAAGTAAGAGATGTTAATAATACATAAATCACAATAAATGAAAATGAGTGATGATAAATGAGATACTCTCCCTTAAACCCCTTAGGTCCTCAGTAAAGATGTGGGACTATACTTAATCTCACATGGACTTCTTGAGAGAATTTGAAAAGTTATGTTGCACTGTTTTATTTCTTTTACCAACACTCATGTACGTTCACAAACACTTAACGGTTAATAATCCACTGCTATTACAAATTATTGTTTGAAAGATCACAAATTTTCGAAAATAAAACAAAAGTGAAAACGTGACGCTTCACTTTCTCGCCAAGAAGTCCACATATTTTTTATCGATATCCAGTGATATCGAAGAAACAGAATTTGCCCACTTATTTTACTTAAAAAGAAGAAGTTGCTTAATAAATTCGCTTTGTTCACTGCTGATGTACTTGTAGCCCCTGTTATAGGGAAAAGTAAATAACAATAAAACATTCAGTTGATAAGAAAGTACCAAACAACACCCGACGAATGCCAAAGACCACGACTGTGATCTTCGGAATACCGTATACGAACGCTACCAAAGTAAATAAAACGTGGCAATAATATTTCACCAAAAATCATTTGACAGTGACATCGGTTGAAGTGAAATATTTATTGCCAGGTTTTATTATTATTTTAATCGTGTAACGCTTGTAAAACAGGGCTCAAAATACTTGTGAAAGTCGAAATTATTATTATTCAAGTTTGGTTCAATAGAGCTGTTTTGGAGGTCAAACTTAAAATTAACGCGCCTCTTCAGTGCGGGCTAGAGCCTGATCGTTTGGATTTTTACATTTCATAATGTATGAAAAACACCTTATGTTGTACAGAGGTAATATATCAGGTAGTAAACAAGCAAAAACTGACTGTTTAATGTCAGTCGGTTGTGACTCTGTGGTGGTTTCATTTGTGTATTGCGTATCCGAACACGGGTTAAATGTTTCCGCTTTCAATATAATACTGCTTACTATTATTGTATGGTATAGTTAAAAAAATTATAAAAACTTGTTACGTAATAGTAACAAAATTTATATTTTTTTATTATTTTACTACTTTAGAGCCGAATCATCTTAAGCTTGAACGTAGTAAAAATAAACAATGATGTGTTGACTAAAATGTTGTACTTATTTTGATAAGATGGTTCCCTCTAGTAGATAATTTGTGAACTAAACGCGTGTCGTCCATGTTCCTAATGTGGTGTGACTTATTTTTGTTTTGTGCTAATTTTCAATACAATTTTGTAAATGTGAAATGCATAAGCATGTGTCATCCCATATAGTATAAACTTGCTCCGGCTGAATGGATCCCGCCGTGGCGTGGTATCAGCCCGAGCAGGAAGGACCCGCGAAGCGCCTGTGGCTTCGTATTTGGGAAACTCAAAGTGAAGTAGATAAAATGAACCTCAAAAACTTAGAAAACGCTAATCCTAATGTGAATAAAGCTCAAGACTTTATACCTATAAACGATGTGAATGGTGAAAGTAGGAATAATAATTATTTCAATCCCGCGCGGAGGAAAATGAACGATAACCGTGCATCAACTTTTAACCTGAATAAGAACCACGATGCGCTCATAGGTGAATACGGAGGTTGTCCGTGGAGGATACCTAATTACAATTACAAGCCTGGAGTCCTGGGGTAAGTTTTTAGTTGATAATTCCTGAGTAATGTCAAAGTCAACGTGTTTGCTGGTGGTTATGTAGGGCTATCGATGACGGCGCGTGGAGCGTACGTTCGTAGCCCGCCCCCGTAGCATAGAGTAATATCGTAACGTAAGGGTTGTCTACATTTGGCGCCTTAACATTTTTTACCCTCTGATTAGAAAACATTTATGATCTTACACATCTCAATACTATAGGCATATCCACTCAAGCAAATCAAAAATGAATAATAAAATTAAATTATAATTAAAATAATAAACGTTTTTGTAGAATGTTATCATAAACTTTATTTAATCATTATGTATTCCTGCAAGTAAAATTAACTTGTGATGGTTAAAAACTACTTCTATTCTTAAATATTATTTTCATAATTTGTTCTAAAACTAATAATGATGATAAATAATTATGAAAAAAAAAATGTTTACTAATGAAGACACAATACAATTGTGTGAACTGAAATCAATAAAGATTTTCAAATCCTCACCATGTTCAATATGAAGTAATTATGTTCTGGCATTATGTTCTCCTATGTGACAAATGTCTTGCCTATTCATTTCTACTTAAGCTCCTGCTTGCAGATATTGACGCATAAATTTCTTACTCTGTGTTCATAAGAGCTTTATTCAGGTAAATTTTAATAAAATATTTTTGACTTTAAAATAAATTACAAACATATATGTGTGTCATTCCTAAGTTATGTCACATTGATCTATGAAATATAGAATATTTACCAACATTGCCTATATGCAATTGACATATTCCCATTAATTAGTCAGTATAGAGGTGAGAGGTGGCTAGCTCTTCCCCCACATCACATTCACCCCATGAGAGACTTACCTATAGAATTATAGAATTCGGGTAGAACTGTATCGTAGCGTCACCATAACTACAAATTTGATTCAGATACAAAATATGAGCTGTTTCCTACATTTATAACATTTCAAGTGTTTGGTTCTTTAAGTACGCTTTAACATACTTAATGAAGTGAATGCTTGGAATGTTACTTGAAACATGCTAAGGAATACTTTAACCTTCCTTAGTATCCTTAATACAATCTGTTTAGTTATAGCTAGATGTTACTGTGTGAGATGTCTATAAATATATATTTAAACAGTACAGTCATCGACATATCTTAATCCAGGGTCTTCTAACTGGGCTAACCAGGTTTTGGCTGAACTTCCATTATTACATAGAGCGACTGGGTCATGGAAGTCATTCCATTAGAGGGAAACAATTTAAACAGTACAGTAATTAAAATAATAACTATTTATTTCACAAAAGTACAATGAAGAACCTGTACTAGGCTAGGCCTGTATCATGGGAGTCCTTAAAGAGGTGACTTTAAATACATTTCACTTCAAATTGGTTAGTAATTGTGTTAAACTTAAAAACAGATGTGTGTTTATTATGTAACAAGACCAAAAATAATAGGCATCCTCGTTTCTTTAAAAACAAACTACATCTATACTGATAAATATAGTTGTAGTATCTGTTTGTAATGTATAATAAGAGAGATAACTTCCAAAAAAAGCATTTAAATGGTTTTTTTGGAAGTTATCTAATACTTTTTAACAATTTTTAATAAAAAGTAAAAAGTTCTTTATTTTATAAACTATTAGGTACATAGCTCTTGAAAACGTCAAAAATACTTTTGCAGGTCTATCTCTTATATTTTGTGGCTAATCTCTGAAACAACTAAACTAATTTTGACAAAGGCTTTATCACAGTTAGTAGATTCTATCTTTCAATCAGAGGTCTTGCATGCTTGCGTACCACCTTATGGTATGAATAAAAAAGAGCATCCAATCACTGCTACTAAGTTACTATTTAGAATTGTTTTTCACCCAAAATATAAGAAAGGATTTGCCTGTAGGTTATACAGACAAAGTCGTATGTAACTATATATTAATAATATAAATTGTGTAATTACCTTGTATAATGCTTTAGTTGCACAGCTGAAATAACCATTCTTTATTTTATTTTCAAGGCTAATGGGTGACCACCTATTTCAGTTTTTTTCCAGCTGAGATATAAAAAAAAACACATACATACATATAAAGATATTTGTACAGGTAGATGGTATGGTTTATCTGGATTGTAACGAATTTTGGCAGGACCTAATTTAAACCTTCCAACTATAACCTTATTGGACCTACTTTATAACATTTTTGTGCAGTGGGTTCAAATATGCTCTCACAAACGGTATCTACGGAAGACCAGTGACGAGGTGTTTTCGTGACACCTCGGCTTTATGCTGAGTGGATACCTTTTCTGTGACACTCTTCAAATAGTTACTTAAATATAATAATGTAATAAAATAATACATGCTCTTAAAACCTCAAAGTTTAGTTATATCCTTTGTATGTCGTGACTGTTTAGAGTCTACCTGATAGTATATTCTTTCTGTGCCTTGTGTACACCCTTAAAATAAAGTCTGTTGTTTAAAATAGCTGGTATGTTTGAACTGTATCATGGGATGGGCCTAAAATACAATTGATTAGAGTACTCCACCATTCCTTAAACAATACACAAAATAAATAAAATAATGGACACAAAACCAAACTGCTAGGGTCAGGCTCCTATTAGGAGACGAATTCAGGTCACTTCATCCTTCAATCCAACATGAATTTGGACAGAGACAGGGGTACCGTTGTTAAAAAGTTTTCCTATGGGGCTTTTACATACATACTATGATAACAAAAGTACTACATATCCAATACCAAATAAATGGTAGAATTATCTAAGGACCATCCTCTGTAAGTGCTTTACTTCTATGATATGATAGAGCATCATCAAATGTGGGTGAAGCGTATTGACATTTACCCTAAAGGGGACTGAAAGAGGGTGTGGGTCTCACCACTGGCTGAAGCTATAGCCACCAGCAGTAATACCCAATAAAAATCTTCCGACGACGCCCGCCGCTTGTTGACAGAAAGGGGCGGGGGGCCAGTACCTGGTTTGCAGCGTCTGAAATTCCGCTCGTGGCCAACGTCCCCCGGACCATAGCCAAGAAGACCTCTTTAGAGAGGCACAGTGCCACTCCGACCTACCTCCGTATGCGACGATTGCGTGTGTGGATAGTTGGACAGCCGGGGCTCCCTACCCCCGCCTCCAAGACCTTCCTGGCTCTGCTTGACGGGCCCTCCTGCCCCGCCCGCTGCGCTATTTACAGGTCTCTCTTCGTTTACCCACCCGGTAGTCTATACTAAAGGCACCTAGAATCGCCGTTTTCTGGGCGTGACATTCTCCCCAGCAGCTCCTCCGTCGTACCGGGAGGTACTCAGCCCCCACACCACGTCAAAGTGAAGACCAGTCCGGGGGAATACCTTGATAACCCTTTTTTTTTTTGTTTTACGTCGGTAACAAAATGCATTTACGCACTGCCTTCCGGCCAAAGGGGGACCGAAAGGGGGTGTGGGACTCACCACCGGCAGACACGACCGCCGGCAGCAATACCCACTAAAAATCTTCCGACGACGCCCGCCGCTTGTTGAGAAAGAGGCGGGGGCCAGTACCTGGGTTGCAGCTTCTGACACCCCGCCTGCGGCCAATGTCCCCCGGACCAAAACCGGGAGGACCTCCTCAGAGAGGCGCAGTGTACGCGCCCCTCCTACCTCCCCCTGCGACCAGCGTGTGTGGCCGACTCCGTCTTCCCGGAGGGTCCATGGTTAGACAGCAGGGGCCCCCTGCCCCCGCTGCCTAGACCCTCCTGGCGCTGCTGAGCGGGCCCTCCTGGCCTACCCGCAGCGCCCTCCATAGGTCCCTCTTAGTTTCCCCCCCGGTAGTCAGTACTAAGGGCACCCAGTCGTCGGTCTCGGGGTGTTACCTTTTCCCTAGCGCCTCCTGCGCCCTACCGGGAGGTACTCAGCCCCCCCACCACGACAAGGTGGAGACCAGTCGGGGGGTACCTTGATAACCCTTTTTTTTTTTTTTTTTTTTCGGATGGAAAATCATCAAATGACCGTCTTCCGCTGTGGGTGAAGCGGAAGGGTGTGTCAGACTTTTACTGACTAAAAACCATCCATGTTCCTTCTTGAGCCTGTAACACCAAGGCCGCGGTAACTCTTTCGAACAGTCCCGCAACCCCGGCAGACTTGGCCCCCTCCCCAGGGGCCCCTCAGTGTGCTGACATCTCTTTGAGGCGCGCGTGGAACACGAACGCGCCGTCGACGCGGCCTGTCGCCTATAGTTGGCGGAAGGGCGGCGAGTTACCCATTACCCACCGCCCACAAGCCAGCGCCTACGGTGGCCGGGAGTCGTCTCTCGGCTCCCGACGTCTCGGGCGTCCCCCGCGGCGGCTGGATCCGTGACGAGAGGCACTCTGCCTCTCTCGTTCCGCCGCCTCCTTTGCTAGCAAGACTGCTTCGCAAAAGGAGGCAACAGCATCCCATTCCCTCTCGCTCCGGACCATGGTCTCCACCAGGGCCGAACGCGAGAGGTCGCCGCCGCCGATAGCCGCTACGAGGACACGTCGATGCGCCGCCCAAGCGGGGCAGACCGCGGTGGTATGCTCCACCGTGTCCTCCGGCCGATCCTCACAATGGTGACACCCGGACGTTTCCTCCCGCCTGATTCTGTGCAGGAACCTACCGAAACAGCCATGCCCGGTTAGAACCTGCGTCAGGCGGAAGGTGAGGACGCCGTGGCGCCTCTCCAGCCACTCCTCAAAGATGGGACTTACCGCCCCTATTGTGGCGAGCCCACCTTGATAACCCTGGCACAATAATACACAACACCAAATTATACATAGGCAGAAGCTAGTACATTTATAAATAGAATAATATTACCCAATAGACACAAAAATTACATTAGTTAATTATATCTGGACTAATTATGAAATATTATACACAACTTGCTCCATTCATAGGTGGAGGTGTCGTTCTGTTGGCTGGATCTTTGCCTATAATATTCAATGTCTAGATCAATTAAAAAATCATGTTTTAACTGCAAATTTAAAATAGTGCCTTGTCACTACATAAAATAAAAGTAAAAAGTTCTTTATTTCATAAACTATTACATAGCACTTAAAAACGTCTACTTGCAAAAAAAAAAAGAAAAAAGTGTAAGTGAATCTAAGTACCAGTTCCGAGCCACCGCTCTGTGAGAAGAACTGACAAGAAACTCACAGGCTATTTCTTTTAAATTATCAATTAAATAAATAAAATATAGTACCTATGAAACAACGATCTTTAAAACTACGCAATGGTTTTTTCTTCTTCTTTTATTTTAATTTTTCTTCTTTCTTCTTCTTTTAATTTTAATTCTTTTTCTTTTAAATAATGACTTCATGCGGTTTGCACATTTAGCCAGTGTCAAGTAAGAGATATATTGATAACATATAAATGTTAAATGAGATGCCCTCCCCCTAAACCCGTCGAGTCCTCAGTAAAGATGTGGGACTATACTGAGATCTCACATGGATTTGAGATAATGTTGCAGTGTTTTGTTTCATTTACCAACACTCATGTACGTTCACAAACACTTAATGGTTAATAATCCACCGTTATTACACATTAATGTTCGAAATATCACAAATTTTAGAAAATAAAACAAAACTGCAGACATGACGCTTCACTTTCCCGCCAAGAAGTCCTACGCAATGGTTTTTTAATAGATAGAGTGATTTGAGAGAAAAGTTTTTATGTAGGTCACCCGAAGAAAGTCGCGGACGTCTGCTAGTTATTTAATGAAGCGGTCATGCCTTATTCTGTTGTATGCCTGGGAATATAGGGAGCCTTTGAATTGTTGATGTTTCCAAGTCTTGTAGTCTAGTTCCTCGGGTACTAGGTCTAAGTTTATTATCTCAGCCATTAGAAGTCTACTGCTGAACATAAGCATCCCCAATTGTTTTCCACGTGGAGTAATCTCGAGCCACCTGCATTCACCGATTACCCGCCGGACCAGACCAGATCGTCAATCCACCGGGTAAGGCCGTCCACAACTACGGTTGCCGGTTTGCTGTCGCCATTGGAGTTAACTAGGTTGTAATTGTCTACATAACAGATCTTCTTAGTACGTCCTACCACAGTGACAGATTTTCTGACATTGAATAATATGTATCTGGATAAACTTGGAGCAGCGCAGAGGTTAAAGATTTTTTTTGTAGGCTTCTTCAGCATGATCTTCTGACTTAGCATTAACAATGGAATAATAATTGTATGACAAACTTTTAAGTGTAAAGTATTTAGTTCTGCAAGATGTAGATTTCTGTGACATATATTATTCTGCCCCTTAATTTATTATTATACCCTCGCACCTTGGTATGTGAGAGGAGGCTCGTGCTCAGTAGTGGGACGTTAATGGGCTGAGATGATCATGATGATGATATTATTCTGGGGTCTCGTCAACAGCGGATCCCGTCAGTTCCAATCAATCTCTTAGTTATTGTAATTAAATGGAAAAGAAAAATAATGCTTTTTATTCAATTTGGGATCTAATAATAATAAAAAGCAATATTATAAATGTCAAGATAATAAAAAAAATGCACGCATCGATAATCAATCATTCCTTTTAAAAGTAGAATTACGACCACATGCCAGTATTATTAATTATTTTTTACAGTAGTATAACATAATTTTTTGACGACTTTCATCTCGGGTTCTGTGACCTTCTCGAGACCTTGGCTTCAGAACAAACCGATTCAGTTACTCTCGGATTTACTAACCATACATTGGATCTAGACATAAATAAAACTATACTATGTTTTAACTGTTATAGCTTTGAAATTTTTTTATTTTGACGACCGATATGGCGTGGAGGTCAGTATACCTGCACTTCACTCCAGAGGTCGTGGGTTCGATTCCCACACAGGACAAATCTTTGTGTGCATGAACATGAATATTTGTTCTGGTCTGGGTGTTTTCCTATGTATATTAAGTATGAACTTACAAAAAAAAAAAAGTATTTAAGTATGTTTATCCGTTCTTTAGTATCCATAACACAAGTTCTTAGTGATACTTATCTTGGAACTGAAGAATTGGTGTGATTGTAAGAGAATATTATTATTATTATTATTTCCCTTTTCTTTTCGATGATGCAACCGCCGGCACTTAATGTTCGTTTTAGTTAGTTCTTAAGTTGACTTTCACAAGAGCTTTATTGAGTCAATCTGGATAAAAAAAATTTGAACTTGAAAGTCAATTTTGGTTATGTCATCCAGTTGAAAATACAGGCACATTGCGAGAAGGAAAAATAGGACAATTCATTCAGGGGTTACTGATGGGCGTAGTTGCCAAAACATAGTTTCATTAACAATTGAAAGTCGATTTACTGAATCATATTGCACGTTATGACATTCGTTATAGTTACCAGTTTATTTGGTAGTCGTCAATTCAAGTTTAGAGACCCTGATAGGTGTCTTATAAGTTGTAATAGCAGTTCGCCTGAAAATTCCTCACTTACTGGCTTATAATACATTTGGCTTAATCCGCATCAACTTTCCATCATAGCATTATCCCGGTTATGCTAGACTTACGCTCAGGATCCAGGGTCTGCTTACTGCTCTAACCAGATTTGGCTGAATTTTAGTTGTAATACGGAGCGACGACCGTCTGACCACCGCTACACGTCAGGATGTTAGAAGGCCCTGATTTCTTTATAACGACTGTCATTGATGTTCATGACCGCCGGGACCACCTTTCTGGCACGGAGCAAGCCATAGTTACACACGTAACTTCGGAAAGTCACAGTTGCACGACCACAGCTTGAACTCAGTCTGAATTGCAGTCATTTGGTCACGCAACTGGCCTTAAACTCCTCAGTGATAGGAATGTAAACGGCCAGCTAGACTTTTGCCAATCCGTGGAATCCTAGTATTGGGACATTTACGGGCTAAGATGCTGAGGAAGAATTATATTATTGATTACTCATATTTATCACATAATCTCTGACAATAAACAAAATGTCGTTATCAGTAATTAATTGTGCAATTTTGTTATCGCATATCCTTTCCAAGATAGGGGAATTCTAGTACATTCTCTATTATTTTTTACGATATGATTAAATTTAATGTGACGTCGACAAAATACTAATCATTTATTATGTTGCGATCGTGGCTTTACTACTGAAATTCGTCGAAAACAATCAACAAAGTTAGGCATGGGAACGTTTTTGATTGGGTGACCGTGGGGTTGGTGTCGCATTTCTTACTGATCGTATCCGTGATTCGGCAGGCACGTTAAGCTGCGAAGTCGACCACATATGCCAGTGGTCGCATAAGGAGGTAGGGGGGGCGCGACATACTGCGCTTCTCTGAGGAGGTCCTCTCGGTTCTGATCTGGGGCGGGGTGACAGAAGCTTTGTACTTTGGCACCGGCCCTCCGCCCCTTTTTCAACAACGGTGGGAGTCGTCGGAAGATTTTTAGTGGGTAGGACTGCTGGCGGTCGCGTCTACCGCAGTGAGCCCCACACTCCCCTTTCGGTCCCCCTTCGGCCGGGAGGCAGTGCGTAAGGCGTTTTGTTACCGACGTAAGTAAAAACAAGTGTGATAATATATGTACTTGAATTCGAGTAAAATGCTTAATTGTAAACCAAATAGTACACACCTGCCTACCTCAATCCGCGTGGTGGAGTATGACCTAAATTTCTCTTAAACCGTGATATGGTTCTTGCAGTTTTCAACAATTGTTTAGTGTTACATAGAAAGTAGTACTTGTCTTTGTCTGGGTGTCAGTTAGCTCATCATCCTAGCACTATCCCGTTTGTACATACATACATTCACGCCGGTTTCCCCAAAGGGGTAGGCAGAGGCATATACGCCCACACTCCGCCAATTGTACAGTTGGTCCCACGTAATTGGTGGTAGCCTATTGCCGCTGTCCCGGCACTGTTATGTTCGCCAGAGCCTCGTCCGTTGTTCGGCAGGTGCACCACTTGCAGGTGAGGTTGGCTTGCGCTCCTTAGGTGTTGGTAGGAACCCAATACACGCTTGTGCCTATATTTAACCAAATTTGGCTGAGCTTCAGTTATTAGTATTGGTAAGCTAATATGTTCTAGCTAGCGCCCGTAACTTTTTGGCCTCTGTTGCTCTGTCACTCAAAACATATTGGACACAGCTCTGAAGTGAATGAGGAACAGATTTCCAGCAGATAGTATACCTAGCCTAGACCCGATAAAAAGTTCTCAGAATAATAATGTTAATCACAAAACATAATATGTTATGTTCGTAGCAGTCGTTATCTTTTGATTCGTCATAGTTCCATTGTGCGAAGTCTATCTACAACTTGGTAACTAGCGTGTTATGTATTACATATGTGATATGGATATTAGTGTTACCGGGTGGAGCTGAAGAGGACGAGGAGAGATGGATTGAGTATGTGAAGGAGGCGATGACGGATGACTGAATTAAAGGAATATAAATAAATATTTCTGACACTTACAACAATTATTTAGTTCTAAGATAAGTATCATTAAGAACTTGTGTTATGGATACTAAATAACGGATAAACATACATTGTACGGTGGTCCGCTTTCGGTTGTAAGCCGCCGCTCGCCGCTCGGACAGTAAGAGGAAAGAGGGATGAGATGCTGTACTAGGGGGCACCCTGGCCACCAGCGGAAGGGAAAGGAGTGCTGTACCAAGAGGGTCGCCCTGGCCACTAGCGGAGGGGTAAGGAGTGCTGTAAGTGAGTGGTTGAAATCAAATTTATTGCTGATAATTGTAAGGTTTTTATATTAAATATATGTTGTGTACACATGTAAGGAAATAAAGTAGTGCAACGTCTGTGTAAAGTGTCGACGCTGCACGTGGATGTTGCAACTGGGCCGACTCGCCGCTGACCACGCTGACGCCAAATCAAATGTACAAGATGTAGACTTGTACATACACAATTTATCAAAATTATACAAAATTGATCGATAAAATGATAGTTGTTGATATCTATGAAAACTGATATTAGATCTTATTATCTTCTGTAATATGGAACAATTGGAGGGCTTGTAGGTACGTACGATTTGATGATCGTAAACGATTTGTAAAGTTAAGCAGATTTCGCAAAGGTTAGTCCTTAGTTAAGTCAAGTTAAAAGCTCTATTGGGCAGCTCTGAGAGTTCTAACAGCAGGACTCCGCACTGGGGCGGCTTGGTGGAGGTTTTAGCAAAATCTCTCTCACTGGTCAGCTGGTTTGTAAGAGGACGAGACCCTTAGCAAGTAGTGCCAAGTTTATAGGATAAGGTGGCAAGCTTATTACCACTTACCGGGAACTTCTATATTTGCCAGAGCCTCGTCCGTTGATCGGCAGATGCACCACTTGCAGGTGAGGTTGGCTTGGGCTCTTTAGATGATGTTAGGATCTCTGTACACCCTTTATTTTTTTGCTTTACGTCGGTAACAAAACGCATTTACGCACTGCCTTCCGGCCAAAAGGGGACTGAAAGGGTGTCTTGGGCTCACCACCGGCAGACGCGACTGCCAGCAGTAATACCCACTAAAAATCTTCCGACGACGCCCGCCGCCTGTTGAGAAAGAGGCGAGGGCCAGTACCTGGGTGGCAGCGTTTGACACCCCGCCTGCGGCTAACGTCCCCCGGACCAAAACCGAGAAGACCTCCTCAGAGAGGCGCAGTGGACGCGCCCCTCCTACCTCCTTGTGCGACCATAGCGTGTGTAGCCCACTTCTTGCAGGGGCTTCCTATCCCCGCTGCCTAAGACCCTCCTAGCGCTGCTTGACGGGCCCTCCATAGGTCCCTCTTAGTTTCCCTCTCGGTAGTCAGTACCTTCTTTCCTCTGGGTGTTACCTTTTTCCGACCTCCGGGAGGTACTCAGCTCACCCGCGCCAAGGTGGAGTTTTTGAGCCCACGATTTTAGTAAAGTTATAAACATTTTCTCCATTCTTTACAACTTGCCCTTTCGTTTTGTAAAAACAGAGATTACATCTGACCACTTGCTACGATCCTGGCAATCTTCAATCACATTCATTATCCTTCTCATACACGACCGTCGGTATTTGGTACTTTTATCCGATCTTTCTCCAAATCCTTCTGGATCTTATCATGATATTTATACACAGTGATATCTTGACTCAAACTAAGCAAAGATTGTTTTATATACCTACTTTTTATTTATTTATTTATTCATTCATAAAACTTACAACTATCTTTACAGGCACTAAACCTAATACGATAGAGTAGTTGAGCTTACAATATCTAAATATATGACTGAAGACTTTCACATAATTCTTATCTACTAATTACTAAACTACTACATTAACATCTACTGCAAAAGCAATATGCTGCTTTTGCGAATTCGTTCAGTGAACATGCAAATAAATCTATCTGGTCGGACAGTGACAGTGCATTGAGTACCCGCAGAGCCCGCACGAGCGGGGCGCGCTGCAGCAGGTTGGTGCGCGCACTGGGTACCGCCAGCAGGGTCGGCCGCCGGCGGCGTCCTACGTACTCATTCGGTACGCAAAGCTGAACCGTCTCTAAAATACGCGGATTGTGGACTTTACCGCGTAAAACACTAAATACGTAGGTGGCAAGCGCAACCTCCCGTCTCACCTCGAGTCTATAATATCCCACCATACCTAAAATAAACAGACTAGGGTACAGCAGAGGGTAGTAGTAGAGGTAGTTTATTATATATATATTTTAAATAAAAGTTTTGAATATAGGTAAATGAAACATCTCTCTCACTACATTAAAGGTTGATTGGAAGAGCTCTATAAGAAATAAGTCCACCTTTGTAAATGCTCTATCTAACATATATATACAACAAATAAAATAAAAATAAAATACAGACAAAAAAAAAGATAACCATACTAGCACACAAATATTGGCCCTATGTAGGAATCGAACCCACAACCTTAGGAACGGAGTTCAGATATACTGACCTCCACGCCAAGACAGTGGTCAAACTACATTCTTAACCTCGTTATTGAATTATTACTTCACGTCTGTTGTTAAGTGCATATGTCTGGCATTTGGGAACATTTTTGAAAGTTGACAGTGATAGGTACTTATGGGCTATCCATAAATTACGTCACACATTAATGGGGAGGGAGGGGGTTGACGAAGTGTGACATGGTGTGACAAGGGGATGGGAGGGATCCTAAATTTCGTGACGCCACATTTCAAAATCCAGTTCCTATAAACGTTTTGGAACTGCTGTTTTAATGTAATCATTTCTTGCTGTACAATTGCAAAATATGTGACATCACACTAAGGAAGAAGGAGTCTCACAAGTGTGACCAGCTGTGACAAGGACGGAGGGGGTCAAAAGTCCACGAAATTCGTGTGACGTAATTTATGAATGATATATAAGGTATGATATATACTATGACCTAGAAGGTTGTGTTAATTACCAAGTTGCGGGCCAAGCCTGCCGGGGTTGTGGGACTGTTCGAAAGGGTTCAAGAAGAAACATGGATGGTTTTTAGTCAGTAATAGTCTGACACACCCTTCCGATCCACCCCCAGTGGGGGGACAGTCATTTGATGATTATCCACCCGGAAAAAAACCTTATTAGTGGTTGCATCTGCTAATTCATCATCATGTCAGCCTTATAAAGTCCACTGCTGAACATTAGACTCCCCAATAGATTACATTCTATTAGGCGTATTTGCCCAGAATCACCAAGCTGGACAGACGGGTTAGTGATCGAACTAATGCTAGTACGCAAGATGCCGCTGCTGCCCATCATCCGGTGGGATATCTCGACGGTCCCTACGTATAATAAGACATGTCTAAACAGGTTTACAGGAGAGTGAAATGAAAATTGAAATGGCTCTAGAGTAAAAAAAAATTGTAAATAAAACAAAACACTTGAATAATACTTATATTTATAACTTAATGTTTTTTCTTCTGTAAACCTTAGTTTTAGACATGTCCTTTTAAACGTAGAAGCCGTCGATCTCTTCGTCGACTCTTACGACTCCTCGTGAGATGAGAGGAGGTAGCACTATTCTAGGTACCATGCTACATGTAATATGCTACATTATGAATGTGGTTAATGGACGCGTATGTAGTTATCTTGTCATTCACAAGTCCAGATAACCTAATGTATTACTAACAGAGTTCAAATTCTTAATCGACACTGATTTAGACCTTAAGCATTATGGAGACTGCATGATTTTCTAATGCAAACTACATTTCTTGTTTTTTTTGTTATTATTATTCGATCGCGTGGTCGTGCACCAACCAGATGGAACGATCAAGTGAGGGACTCATCGTCCTCCAAATTCTACGCGGTCGTGAAAGACGCGCTGGATCGGAACCGGTGGAAGCAGATCATTCGCTCCAGATGTTACTCCGATGCTAACCACGATCCTCAGACATGAGGGACCGACTATAGAGAGAGAGATTCGAAATTAAAAAAATTAATCTCATACACCATTAATGAAAAAAGAAACATCCTTAGCCCATTAAAGTCCCAATACTGAACACGCTCCTTTCACGAATCAATGTGAGAGGAATGCGGATCAAACAACATCAATATCAGAATTGAAATAATAACACGTCACAAGACCACTCAAGTACACTTATAGTTGAGATCGGTTTTTCATTACGAGTCTGGGTAGTAAAGTCGTTTGGCCATGATCTACTGTTTTGTGAGTTAAATCACATTTTGCCCGCGGCTTTTCTTGTAACTTTCATTTGTGTTATTTATAGAAACATGCAGTACAAATTGTTATAGACGTCAATATGGTTTTAATGAAGCAATTGCTAAATATATTCTCACAAAAAAGTGAAAACTGAAATTGAGAACTTTGATTTCAAATAGAAAAAAGTATATGTCAAGTAAAAATGAAAATATAGTAAGACACTAATTAACGTCCAAAATAACTTAAAAACTTACGCGCCCATTCAATAAGAGCAGAAGCTTGTGTCGAAAAAAGACTAAACTAGACACATACATACATAATATCACGCCTGTTTCCCCGAAGAGGTAGGCAGAGGCATGTTATACGCCCAAAGCGAGCGAGCCTTTCGCCGCTTTCGGAACCTTTTATTTGCCAGAGCCTCGTCCGTTGATCGGCGGGTGCACCACTTGCAGGTGAGGTTGGCTTGGGCTCCTCAGATCTTGGTAGGAGCCCTATACACCCAATACACTAAACTGGATCTAATTCTTTAGCCGCCTTCTAAAATATTCTGGGAGATATGTCTCGACATTGGTTGGTAGAATTCTTTGCAGGTGCCGTGGCTTATAAAATAAGTACTGACTGAACAATTATATGTTTAAACATAATCGTACAAATAAAAATTATAAAAAGACAAAATTAAAGCTACAAGTACAAGGCACTTCCTACCAGTTAACCTTAAAGGTACAGGAAATGTGAACAGGGAAACTTACAAATAATTAGACATGCATTCCCAATAAACTACACGAACCTATCATCATATTAGCCATGTAAAGTCCACTGCTGAACATTTGCCTCCCCAATAGATAAATAATTAATATAAATATTTCTGAGACTTACACCAATTATTTAGTTCCAACGCGCAACGTAAGTATTTTTAAGAACTTGTGTTATGGACACTAAAGAACGGATAAACATACATAAATACTTCTTTTTTTTTGTAAATACATACGTTATAAACATAGGAAGACACCCAGACCAGAACACATATTCATGTTTTATGCGCACAAAGATTTGTTCTGTGTGGGAATCGAACCTACGACCTCTGGAGTGGAGTGCGGGTATACTCGCCACCACGCCATATCGGTCGTCTAATATATCTGATCGTCAAATTTATCTAATATAGATTACATTCTATTGGGGATATCTGCTCAAATTCGCTAGGCAAGCGCGTTATTTATCGCTGTTCAAGTCAGTATGCAGGATGACGCTGCTGCCCATCATCAGGTACAATTTCCCTTCGATTCTTACGACTCCCCGTGAGATAATGGGGGGTTGCACTATCCTAGGTCGAAACCACACGGCAAACAATAACCTATAAAAAAAAATAATTGTTTGTATGACTCTCAATCAAATCACTATCTCCATGAATATGCTCGTCACCTATTACGTGGGACTAACTATATAATTGGCGAAGTATGGGCGTATAATATGCCTCTGCCTACCCCTTCGGGGTAACAGGCGTGAATGTCAATCAAATGACGACTCTTCAAGAACATTTGTTTTTTAGTAAATTTTTAGATTTTTTTTTGCTTTCGTTTAACCTAATATATTATTGTCTCTTTTGTCCCACAGACTCCACGAAGAGATAGAGCACTTCTACATGTATATGTCACCTACGGAGACGGAGCACTTGGTGCGGTCTACCGTGGTGAACCGCATCCGGGGCGCGATCCTGGCGCTGTGGCCCCAGGCCCGAGTGGAGGTGTTCGGCTCCTTCCGCACCGGCCTCTACCTGCCCACCAGCGACATTGACCTGGTCGTCATCGGTGAGTGGCTTCTACCATTCATTTATTACCGCGCTGCTTCCGAATATTTACTACATTTTGTGACTAAACGTGACTATACTAAAGAGATCCAATTTTCCTGCAACGGTATGAGCTACTACTATTACAAAAAAAAAAGAACAAATAGTTCTATTGTTGTACCGCGATAACAACAAAACAACAAAATATTAATTTTGACCAGGTCATCGACCAGTGGGAGCGTGCAGTTTTTTAAGCGACCAAAATTAGATTTACCTACTCTAAATTTCGTGACTAAATTTATTTATGTTTTTTCTGTCCGATCGTTGAACTTTGATTAGAAATTCTGTGAAATTCCCGGTACGTTTGGGAATAACAGCAGTGCTGTAAAGACTGCTATGTGTTTCATTTTGATGGGTTTAACTTTCGGTATGACGACGTTTGTTAGTGCCATGATAAATGATAGTGCATGTGGTGTTCACCTTAATTGTTTGTTTCACTTAGATAATTTTTTATAATATTTGTGTAATTATTTTTAAGTAATAGTGGTGATCCTAAATAAAATAAATAAATAAATAAATAGCTACACAAAGAAAAGTATGTACACAAATAATTAGTCTCATAAGTTTGCAGTATATTATGCGTACAACATTTTGACCTATCCTAGTTTTGTTCCCATACCAGCAACGCCCAGCGGTACCACCCTCGTGGCTCCCGTTTCCTTGGGAATATCGGGATAAATGTATCATATGTGTTAATCCAGATTATAAACTACCTGCGTGCCAAATTGTATTTAAATTCGTTTAGTAGTGTTAGCGTGAAAGAGTAACAAACATGCATACTCGCAAACTTAACAATTTTAACTTCGCATTTTTAACATTAGTAGGATTTTGGGCTCTTAGGGGCCATCCATAAATGACGTCACACGTTAAGTGGAAGGGAGGGGGTGAACAAAGTGTGACAAGGAATCCAAAATATCGTGACGTCACATTTCAAAATCCGGGTCCTATGAAAATTTTGTAACTGCTGTTTTGATGTAATTATTTCTTGCTGTGCCATTGCAAAATATGTGACATCACACTAAGGAGGAGGGAGTCTCACAAGTGTGACCAGCTGTGACAAGGACGGAGAGGGGGTCAAAAAATTACGGAATTCGTGTGACGTAATTTATGGATGACCCCTTACTTTCCTGGACTTCATTAACTGCTTACCATCAGGCAGAATGTAGTCAATACGACGTGTCATATTTAAAAAAATACTAGAGTGTCCTACATCTAAACATTAATATTGAATCCCTCTATCTATTAAATAAACCGCATCAAAATTCGTTGCGTACTTTTAAAGATCTAAGGCATACATAGAGACAGACAGGCAAGTGGAAAGCGACGTTTTATACTATATAGCGAAGTGAAGCGTAGCACAGTATCGGCAACGCTTATCTTTGAAAAATAATAGGTTCTTTTTTAATATTATTAAAGGACTAAGAGAAAAATATTTCACTTTGAAGTCGGAGGTTACTTAAAAGTCGTCCCTCTTTTTTGGTCGGGAGTTAAAAAAAGTCTTTTAAAATCCATATGACCCTTAAATTAATGTAATGGAAAAGTGTCCCGCAGTCCCGAAACTAAACATAGAAATAGTGAGTGGTTCTGATTGGCGAATATTGGTAAACAGATGGCAGCCGACAAACAATGCAATAGTTAACGATATATTTAGGCATCGCCTGTAGGCGCGGTTAAAAATACGCGCGCACTTCTACTGGCTAGGGCTGCCACTCGCACCATATAGAAAAATCTATTTATACTAGAATTGTTTTTTTGTTGAACGCGCAAACATTTACTTAAGTACTATTACTCTACTATTTTTTTCTTGATTATGGTACCGCTCATATCTCTTTCATTGTTGTAAAGAAAAAAATATAGAATTTCCATTTTGTGTATAAAAAATTTAACGAATCTAAATGATCCTGTTGATCTTAAAAACAATTTTATTTTACTATAATTGTTGATTCTAGTAGATAAGATTATATTAACAAAGTTTCATTACTATTACATAAGTCAAAATATAGGTACTTATCACTAGTATACACTGTATACGCTCCTGAGTAGCCCGCGTCCACCATTCTCCATCTATCCATAGGTACTTTCTTTCATATTATATATTACTCAAAAAGAAATAAATAAAAATAAACCTTTACTTGAAATAGAAAATAACTTTTTAGGGTGCATGGGGATCCTTGGTAGAAACCAAGACCTAAGGAGCCTTAGCCAATCTCACCTGCAAGTGGTGCACCTGCCGATGGCAGGCTCTGGCAAACATAACAGTGCCCGGTAAGCGGCAATAGGCTTGCAACCTATTACGTGGAACCAACTATATAAATCGGTGAAGTGTGGGCGTATAATACGCCTCTGCCTACCCCTTCAGGGAAACAGGCGTGAATGTATGTTTGTATTTATTTAGTTATATGTATGTACCTATGTTATTTTCTATTATTAATATGGAATAGCGTACTGTGTACCGTGCTTATTTTACGGTATAAAGCGTCTTAATCGACTGCTTAACACCAGGCAAGATGTAGAGATTATAACGTGTCGCATGCAAATAAAACTTATTTCTTAACCAATAGGTGATTACCCTATTGATGTCCTCGGCGATGATGGTTGGCTTGAACCACGACGACGATGCGAATAGTTGCGCGAGATAGACTCAATGCGATGTTTTGTGTTCATCATCACGATCTTATCTCTTCATGATCACGTAAATCCTGGTGTAGTCTGTCGTCTAGAGACTTTCAGCTTGGTCTGATTGGTAGTAATGCACTTAGATTTTGGGTATAGAAGGCACTGCCGGGTGGTATGTGATGGGCAAATCAAATAGTCTGCTTTGGGTGTTTCTTCGCATGAGTGCACTAGGAGCACTCAAAGCAGTGACGTGATGTAGTAAGGCGAGTCACCTCTGCCCATATTTAAATGTGTAATCCACGATGACTACGAAAGCTTTAATAAGAGTGTTGCGTAGGGGTCATCCATAAATTACGTCACACGAATTACGTAATTTTTTGACCCCCCCTCCGTCCTTGTCACAGCTGGTCACACTTGTGAGACACCCTCCTCCTTAGTGTGATGTCACATATTTTGCAATTTTACAGCAAGAAATTATTACATCAAAACAGCAGTTACAAAATTTTCATAGGACCTGGATTTTAAATGTCATGACGTCACGATATTTTGGATCCCTTGTCACACTTTGTTCACCCCCTCCCTCCCCCTTAACGTGTGACGTCATTTATGGATAGCCCCGTAGAAGAAGGACGATGGCTCCGTGAGACCAATTAGTCCATTTAAAGTAGGTTTGGAATTTGATTTGAGGGTGTTGTGTGGCACCGGCCTAGAATAGCGTCACTCCCTCTCATCTCAAGGGGAGTCGCGATCTGATAAAAATAAATCTGAACGGATGATGGCAGCAGCGTTATCCTGCGTACTGACTGGAACTGCAATCACCAACCCGCCTGCCCGGGGTGTTGATAATAGAATGTAATATTTGGGAAGGCGAAATGTTCAGCAGTTGAGTTTAAAAGGCTGATATGACAACGATGATACCACAAGGGTCACCTTGAGTGTCAACTCAAGCAAGCTTGCGGCACACCTGACAAAAGTGGTCATCGCAGCCAGTAGGTGCATACAACACCAGGGGCACTAGCTTCTTGTCAACTCTTTAAAAACCGTTTCATGCCCTTCACGAAGACTCCTATGCTGCAATTATACTGTTTCCTGTCAGTCATCTGCAGTCGTCACCGATTGCGTGCGAGTAAGACCGCCTCCGTGTCTGGTTAGATAGTTGTGGCTGGAAGCTGACTCACCGTCCGTCTGCACCAGCTAATGAGCTCATTATCACAACGAGGCCAATTCATGCAGAACGGCAGCTCCGCTCTGAATGACGGATGGAATTACACTCGAGTCATTCAACACACGGTTTTTGTAAAGCATCTTGTTTATAAGTAGGTAATGTATATACATACATTCAGGCCTGTTTCCCCGAAGGGTTAGGCAGAGGCATATTATACGCCCACACTTCGCCAGTTATGTAGTTGGTCCCACGTAATAGGTGGTGCACCACTTGCAGGTGAAGTTGGCTTGGGCTCCTTAGGTAAGATCATAGGGATCTAACACCCAAGGTAATATCAGCGTCAAATAGCTGGTAGCACCCAAGGCGCCACATTAGCCAGTGTCAAGTAAGAGTTATATTAATAACTTATACATTATAATTAATGAGAATGAGTGATAAAGATGATAAATGAGATACCCTCCCTCTAAACCCCTTGAGTCCTCAGTAAAAATGTGGGACTATACTGAGATCTCACTTGGACTTTCTGATAGAATTTGAAAAGTGATGTTGCACTGTTTTGTTTTATTTACCAACACTCATGTACACAAAACACTCACAAACACTTACCGATTCGATATATCACAAATTTTAAAAAATAAAACAAAACTACAGGCATGACGCTTCACATACCCGCCAAGAAGTCCTATGTTCTTATTATAATAGCCCTAGAATATTTTTTCAATTGGCTGTCACATTTAGTTTACACAGTTCATTGACAATGGTTGTAATTAAAGAATACAGTATCTCGTATAGTTCCGGACTTCTCGACTCCAAGACTTCTCTTCAATGTCATCGATAAGATAACTGATGTGATAACCCGGGGGGGATCCTGCCGTTTTGCCAAAACTATTTTGACAAAAATTTATAATCCAAACAAATTTTAGCAAACTTTTTTTACACCAATGCAACGTTGCGAATTATTTTAGTACGCAAATTTTCATTTGGTCAAATTTTTACTCGGCAGTATATTACTACGGATAATGACATTATGGCATTAGATTTTTTAGCAAGTAATTTATTACAGCAAACAAACTTTAGACAAATAACATTTAGACAAATAACATTTAATCAAATGATTTGTTTGGACATAAAGTTTTACGTTTATTATTTTAAATAATCACAAACTAAGATATTAATACTAAATATATACTAAAAATAAAATAGTATAAGGAATGTTTGTTTAATATGTGTTCATAATTTTAAATTAACGTGATGATGATGAGTGAGGCTTAGATACATATTGGTTAGGTTAGGTTAGAACAGTGACCACAAAGCGCGCGAGCCGAGCGAGCGAAGCGAGCGTGCCGCGGTAGCGGCCGGCGAAGCGCCAGAAAATACTACTGTTGATTTATGTATGGCCAATATTTGTAGATTAGTATTAATAGTAAAGATGCAAATAGAAATGGTTATTTGAAAAGTTTCGAGACGAATTATTTGGCTTATTTTATTTTGCGTAAAATATGTAATACTAACTGAGTTATTGTCGAAACGTTCACTTGGAAAGCATTACGTTTACGATACAATTATTTGTGAAGAGTTTATTTGCCAAGTAATAATTTGGCAAATGAAATTTTACAAAACAATATTTGGGAAGTGATAATTTGTCAATTTTCTTTTGGTGTAACTAGGGATACCCAACCCGGGGAATGTCTTGTTTACATTTTAACAAGAGCAAAGGTGAACTTGGGCATGTGAATGTCGCATACTTATTTAACTTTTAACCAAATTAATTGGTCAATACTTGTTCAGATAGTAACCATATCTGTTTATATAAATATAAATAAAACTAAAGTGTTTGTAATATCAAAATATGAGTTATAAATCTTGTTATTAAATGCTTATGCAAGTAATGACGTATTTGGAACAATAAACATGTCTGTCGATTAATTTGAGTGTATAGGGTTCCAACCAAGACCTAAGAAGCCCAAACCAACCTCACCTGCAAGTGGTGCATCTGCCACAAGGCTCTGGCGAACATAACAGTGCCCGGTCAGCGGCAATAGGCTCGCCACCTATTACGCGGGACCAACTATATAATTGGCGAAGTGTGGGCGTATAATATGCCTCTGCCTACTCCTTCGAGAAAACACGTGTAAATGTATGTATGTCTCCAAAACAGCTGCAACATAGCTGATAATAACACAGTGTTACTTCGGCTAAGTAATTTTTTAACTTAATAAGTAACAAAGTAACTAGGTGAGGCGGTCGAAGTTGCAAAAGGTCGTTAGTGTATGATATAGGTATACGGTGGAAGGGGTCAGGTTTTAAGAAGAATATAGTCTAGTCGTCGGCACGTGGGTTGAACAACAATGGCAGTTGTCTTTGCAGCGTAGGTACGATCGTAGATATAAGAAATTAAGGAGCAGAAAGTGAATAAACGCATGCAAGGGGGGGATGTGTTACTTGCACCCCCCATACCGCACTTCGATTGAGATCCGATAATTGTATAAATGCAAATTCAAAGTCCTTGGTCAACCTATGTGGGATACTATAGGGAATACGCTTACGACACAACACTGTAATGTGTTGCGATGTTGCAGGACTTCGCTTGACATGCCGCTCGCACATGTAATAGGACATTTGTCTACTATTGCACCGGTTACAAAAATTTTAGGATAACGTAAAATCTAAATACGATTTATTTTGTGGAACCCCATTAAAATACACTACAAACCAAATACACTTTAGTTAAATAATAAAAATAGAAACAACAAGAAGAATACTTTCACTGAACTTTGGTGACTTTATTGATTAACAAAAGCCCTTTTTTTTTAATTACACCTGCTCTAAATTTTCCTTAGCTTAACAATGTCGATTTGCTTGCAGGTCAATGGGAGAAGCTACCTCTATGGACCCTGGAGCGAGAACTGGTGGTTCAGGACATTGCGGAGAAGGAGAGCATCAAGGTTTTGGAGAAGGCCACGGTGCCCATCGTCAAGATGACCGACAAGTACTCCGACGTCAAGGTCAGTGCCGACACTTTAAGACTAAAGTCTTGTATCTCCAGATATTCGTATTTATGTACAAAAGGATTCTTTGTTGACGTGAGATTTGTATTGTCTTCAGGTGGACATATCGTTTAACATGAGCAGCGGTGTCAAAAGCGCCGAGCTTATCAAACAGTATAAGGTTAGTAGCTAAACATAAGTCAGACTTTAGTTGGGTTGGGTCTCCATAACATGCGTTAATCGCATCCACCACTACATCTTAGATGTGGACATCACAAGAGTTTTTGGAACATGTCGCATGCTTAATGGAATATAGACATAACTCAAAAAATACAATTTTTGGGACATCACAAAAGAAGATCTTCTAAAGAATACTTGTAAGCGCATTAAATTGATACTGATTTATTAATTAGTAATTCAGCTTGTGTTTTTAACGTTTGATTAATATTGATTCGATCTCAGTAAGAAATAGAAAGACTGTATAAGTACGTAATTCAAACCTGACCTATGTATCTATGTATGGGTCGATGTTCCTTTAAGCATGCGATATGTTCAGTTCCTGTGATTTCGACTATAGCTAGCTGTACAAAATGATGTCCTTTCTATCAAAACTGTATAGGCCTTATGAAGAAATTTCCTTCAGTTCAGGGCAGTTCCTTCCCTAAGAGTGATATCATTAATTGTTACACGTCACAAAAGGTACTCCTCAATTTCTAAACTAAATTAAAAAAATATACACTAGTTTCAAGAGATAGATATCAAAAAGTGATATGCATAAAATAAACGTGTGTATAATTATGTAAGATAAAAGTACATACAAAATTATTACTTAGTTTCTCACATGCATTAATGAAAAATAATAAGAACATTAAATTAACTAAAATGTAACACATGGCTCAAGTAGTAATTTTACTACATTAAAATAATAAATAATTGCTCTTATAATTGAGACAAAGTGATTAATAAAATCCATTGTATGCCTTTTTCGAGACAAGTAAATAAACATTATTATTTGCCCTTATTTCCTACATCTACTTCATAGGATTCGTTGACCGTTTTATTCATTCTACAATTAAACCTTACTTATTGTGTTAACCGAAAATAACTATTCAGTTTTAGCGCAGACTACAGCTATTTTTGTTCAATTAACGTGCAGCCGACTATTTATTTAGTTACTTATTTTTTTCCAGGAAAAGTACCCAGTGCTCTCTCGATTGGTGATGGTCCTGAAGCAGTTCCTCCTCCAGCGGGACCTGAACGAGGTGTTCACGGGAGGTATCTCCTCATACTCCCTCATCCTCATGTGCATCAGCTTCCTCCAACTGCACCCTCGGCCAGGCCGCCTCAGACAACCCCACAACCTTGGCGTGCTGCTTATTGAGTTCTTCGAGCTATACGGGAGGAAGTTCAACTATGTCAAGACTGCAATACGAGTGAAGAATGGGGGATCGTATGTTTCCAAGGATGATATACAAAAGGTAAGCTCTTGCAAAAATACTGTTATAAGTTTATTAAGCAATCATTAGAGATATAAAAAAGTTAATAAAAATATGCTGTGTTAAATTTGGGTAAGAGTAAAGTAACATGAATTCTTATTATGTGAGAAAAAAGTTCAGAAAATAACCTGTATCTTTGACTTATTTGTTATGAAGAAAGAAAGAAAATTAATGTATTCAGTACAAATAAATATAGTAAATACACAAAAAAAGAAATGATTAAATATACACATGCAAAAAACAACACTAAAACGGTTCACTGTCGGCCACTCCCGCCGCACCTAAACCTACTTTAAAAAATACTGGTTACTAACTTACTTTTTTATTTTTCATTATGCCTATTACCTATTATGATAAAATACTGTTATGCGACTTTCCATTATGCCTAAAAAAATTGTGCTTAAAAAATTATGCATAAATGCATTATGCTAAATAATAATTATGCCACAGTACATATTATGCTAAATAAATTATGCCAATTTCATTATGCCAATTTCATTATGCCAATTTCATTATGCCAATCCATATTAGGACAAAACACATTATGCCAATGAAAGGGATCCCCACTAAAACATATACTATACACAGACTAATGTTCATGGTCATGCACATAAAGATTTGTCCTGTGTGGGAATCGAACTCACGACCTTCAAATGGAGTGCGGGTATACTCTCCACCACGCCATATCTCATGGCTAAGATAATGATGTTTCGAAACATCGTCAGTATAAATGATAGTAATTATAAACCACGATTTAGGGAAGTAACCAAAACTTTTGTTGTTGAAGGAAATGAATGATGGCCACCGACCATCGCTGCTGTGTATAGAAGACCCGCTCACTCCCGGCAACGACATCGGACGATCCAGCTACGGGGCCATACAGGTCAAACAGGTACGTACATACATATATATACGCCTGTTTCTCCGAAGGGGTAGGCAGAGGTATATATTAAACGCCCACTTTTGACAATTTTATTGTTAGTCCCACGTAATAGGCGGCATACCGGAAACTGTTTGTTCGCCAGAGCCTCATCCAATGATCGTTTGGTTGGCTTGGACTCCTGATATGAAGAAAGGAGTCTTGTACCAAATAGGCACGTACAGGGCTACATAGTACAAAAATCAATTTTGTCTTCAATAATTACATAGTTAAATAATTGAACAATATACTTAATTTTAGACAAAGCGGCTTGAGACTCAGAAGTCACAGAAAAACCAAGTTTTATGTCACCGTGTATGTTACAGGAAATTATAGGTCTGGATGTAAGAGGTAACAATGAGTTACAGGGTAGTCGTTGGCTCGGCTCTTAAGCCCAGGGTTCTGCTCACTGGTTCCCCTAAAAAATATCTTTTTGAGCAAACGTTCTGACATTAATGACTTTATGAAGTAATTAATTCTGAACATTTATAATTTTGATTGTATTATGTTATATGTATGTTCGACAACCGATATTTTTTTTTTTTTTACCTATACAAAATACTTTCCTTTTTGAAAGGAGGTATCTCATATCCACTACAATCTAGCCTATCTAAAGACTAATTAGTAACTTTCTTTTATCATAAACTACTACATAATTCAAAACTAAGAATTTGTCCAATAACACTATTCTTATTGTTTCTATTAAGGCGAATACACTTTAGTAATGTGTTCTTAGTCACAGTATTACACTTCACTGACACTACACTAAACTAACTCAAAAGGTTTTGTCCTTCTCAGTCTTCTCACTAGGTCTGTGTTGTCGAGTAGCTGGATAGCCTCAACATTTACCTGGTGATGAAGTCTTCTTTCATGAGCTTCTGCACATTTTCTTATAATGCTAACAACCAGATCCACTTTAAGGTCCCGATGTAGATCGTCGGTTCTGATGTACCAAGATGCGACAACCGATATGGTGTGGAGGTCAGTATACCTACACATCACTCCAGAGGTCGTGGGTTCGATTCCCACACAGGACAAATCTTTGTGTATGAACATGAATATTTGTTCTGGTCTGGGTGTTTTTCTATATATTTTAAGTATGTGTTTACAAAAAAAAGTATTTAAGTAAGTTTATCCGTTATTTAGTATCCATAACACAAGTTCTTAATGATACTTATCTTAGAACTAAATAATTAGTGTAATTGTCAGAAAATATTATTATTATTATTATGTAATTTAATTAAGTAAGAATCTGAAATAACATTTTGCTTTATTTAAATTTACATAATTATTGACTGTTTAATTTTATTAATTTCATTTATATTTCTTAATTCAATTGTTATTGACATTTTTTATTTTGGCATTATCAATTCCTAACTCAGATCAAGTAAAAAAAACCGGCCAAGTGCGTGTCGGGCCACGCGCAATATAGGGTTCCGTAGTCACCCTTTGCCATAATGTCGCTATATGAACAGGTTCAGCTATTCCCCGATAGATATCACTACTACGGTATGAATGAAATTTTAATACATTTAATACAAAAATTTATTTGATTGTCGTCCATTACTCGAAAACCAGTAAAGCCTACTTAGCCGTGATAGTTTTCCTTTTAACTTCATTATATATACTACTATTGTGAATTTTTTCAGCCACTCTGAAAGTACCGTTTACCTGGTGGGGGGGGCGGATACTGAACTCTATCAATTTTTTCCACTTTAAAGCTTAATGTTTCGAAAACGGATCCCTAAATCGAAAAATGGTTTTAAGAAACTCGTATTACTTTTGAAAGACCTTTCTAACGATACCCAACATGATAAGATAGACTCGAGAAAAAAAAATCATTCCTACTTTACGTGTAGGGGAGGTACGTTACAAAACAATATTTTTAAAAATTTTATTCTACAGGTTTGTCGACTTGATTAATATGTATACCCACACCAATTTTCAGCTGTCTAATGTTAATAGTCTCTGCGCTAACCCGCGGACGGACGGACGGACGGACGGACGGACGGACATGGCGAAACTATAAGGGTTCCTTGTTTACTACGGAACCCTAAAAAGGTAGATAGCGCATGGCCATTGATAGCACTGAAGTCACAAAACTAAGCTCATTTGTGTAAATACACGCGCTCACGCACACACATACGTAAAATGAGCGTAGTTTTACGTTAGTATCTCCCGAGATACCGAGTAGTAACTTTGTCAATAAAATGCCGTCCTGTGTGATTAAATGGTGCTAAAACAACACTAAAGCGAACAAAAAGTCTGAAGAAATATCGTTTCACACATAAGTTAACACAAAACTATCTTTTTTATGTTTCAAAATAATTTATAGGTTATTCGGAAAAAATATTGACAAAATAACCCGAGTTGACGCAACCAGACAGTGTTGCCAGTAGTTGGTATTTCTAATACTCAACAAAAATGTGGGTACTAAAATCGGGTGCTTTGGCACGCATAAATAAATTCGCCATAATCATTTTTAATTTTGTTTGTTTTTGTCCGGAGGTCCGGAGGAAAGATATTTTTACTAATATAAAAAAACTAAATTTAATAGACCCAGATTTATTTAATTCATTAAGTGAAAATATTACAATTATAAATTTATTTAATATTAAGAACAGAAAAAAGGCGTATTTTTTTTTAAGTAGGTACACTCCAGTACTGAAGAGGTTTTATCTAACACTTAACTATTATTCACCAAAGGCATATGAATACGTGAGGCAAACTTTTAATACTTGTCTGCCGCATCCAAGTAATAATATACACGTCATAATGACTACATCTTGCCTGATGGTAAGCAGTCGATGCAGTCCAATAAAAAATGAAAGCGCGTCATACCGTGAAGTAAGCATGGTACAAAGCGCATCCACTCATGACGGCCTGCTAAAATGCCGATTCTCGCCCCGCTTACAAGATCCGGGATTATAGGAAATAGGATAGGAAACACATGAGCCGGCAGTGAATTCCACTTGCTCAGAAACGACTTCCCAAATTTCTTGGTTCGAGTGCTGATAGTCTGCACAGTATGAGGATGGTTTCTAAGACCAGCACGTGTTGTTCGGGAGAGGAAAGGAGAGGGCGGGATGAGATCGAAAAGCTCCTCAGAACACTATCATAGTAGTTCCGGTAGAAATTACTGAGAGATGCAATGATGAAAGAGACAATTAACCAGCACACATATAAGGTCACTAAAATTTTAGGTTATTTTACAGGTAATAATAAAACTTTTAAGAACCTAGAAAATTACCATTACAGTGCTGGTCATGGGCATAAAGTAAATTTAATCCGATTGGTAATAAAAAAATATTTGGACATAAGACTGCATCATATTTCTAAAATAAATACACTGACGATGACACTGAGCTCTAAGCCCCAAACATTTTAAAAAACTTATACAGCATAACGTGTTTTAGATTATTGTTTAGTTTTTGCCCCTCCCAAATATATTACTTTGTGTAATAAAAATACTTTACAAAAGCTGTCTGTTTTTTTTACACATTACTATAAAGTTTAAATAAATAATTAAAATATGCCTGATATATCGCAAAATTCTAATTTTCTTATTGCCTTGCGTCTGTTTGTCATTATGTCAAATTATACTATAATTGTAATAATATTTACAAAAAGTGTTTTAATTGAATTAAAATTCTACTTCGTACAGAGCTGAAATTTGCAAAAATCGTTAGAAAATTTGAATTTGGTATATCACCGGGTAAATTGATTCTTGTAAATTTACTAACGTAAATCGCTTATATTTATTATTAATTAATTATACTTGTAATATCTGGAAAGATTTTCAAAAAGTGGCAACACTTCAGTAACTCACACATAGTTAAAAATATGGCTTCACTTTGTTATTAGTCGTAAGGTACCTTTTTTTACTTGATCTGAGATTCCTAATAATATTGTGATTTAATTGAATTTTAAGACGTGTCATGTTGTATTACCAGTAAATGAGTATTTGAGTTTGACCAGATTTGGTTCATCATCATATCGTCACCTCCACAGCAAACTTACGAAGTTTTTTTAAATTAGACTATTCTATAAAAAATTGCACATAGATTAGATGTGAAAATATTCAAACTTGTTTGTCGTGGAAATGACGATATCCTAGCATTATCCCGGTTGCCTTTCACTTAAGCTTAGGGCCCAGGGTCTGCTCACTAGTGCAACCAAATGTAGAGTTAATTAAATTACGTGAGCTATTGATAGAAAAATGCTATTAAGATGGCAAAGAATATTTAAACGACTTATCGCTATAAAATTTTGACAAAGTCCGACTTGTTAGTATTACTTTTAAAATCCATAAAATCTGATTTCGTGTTATATGAAATCGCAACTATTGTACGTTCATGAGGCAGACCACAGCTAGATCTAAACCTGTACTGTTACACCTATCCTGTAAACTGTGTTCGCAATAAACTATGTATTTGATTTGATTTTGGTTTACTACATAAAGCCCAAAGTTTTTTTTTTAATGTGACACGTCATAAATATCATAATTCGACGACCTATATGGCGTAGTGGCGAGTATACCCGCATTCCACTCCTGAGGTCGTGGGTTCGATTCCCACACAGGACAAATATCTGTGTGTATAAATATGAATATTTGTTCTGGTCTGGGTGTTTTTATATGTATATTAAGTATGTATTTACAAAAAAAAAAGTATTTATGTATGTTTATCCGTTATTTAGTATCCATAACACAAGTTTTTAATGATACTTATCTTGGAACTAAATAATTGGTGTAAGTGTCAGAAATATTTATTATATATTTATTTATTTATTATAATGACTACATCCTGCCTGATGATAAGCAGTCGATGCAGTCCAATAAGAAAGTGAAAGCGGTAAGGTGAAGCGAGTTGGTGTGAAGTGGAGTGAGTGGTTTCAGGCCTTCGACTATGGCTACATCGTGCTGCAGCAGACGGCGGGTGGTGGTGGTGGTGGGGGCGGGGGCGGGGGGGCGGCGCGGCCCTCGGCGCTGGGCCGCGTGCTCCGCGTCACGGACCACGTGCTGCAGTACCGGCGCTGGGTGCAGGACACCTTCCAGCCGTTCTTCTTCCCGCGTCCCCCGCCCTCCGACAGCGAGGTGAGTGGCCGACGCCTAGGACCGTCCTGGCGAAATCTATATAGCATTATAGTTATTGGGAAAAAAACTTTGAACTTGAAATTTTAAGTTTTGTTTCTTGAATTATTTTTCTTACAATAGCGTCAGCAGGCTTGAGCCACACAGATGCGTGGTCTGATGCGCGCGGGCCTTTCTGACCCGCCCGCTGCGCGCTCCACGAGTCTCTTAGTTCCCCCCGATAGTTAGTACTATGAGCACCCAGAAACCGACGACCCTGGGTGTTACCTTTTCCCAAACGGCTTCAGGAGGTTTTCATCCCCCCCACCGCATCAAAGTGCAGACTTCCGGGGGGATTTTAATTACTCAGATGTAAACTATAACCACTGTTTATTCAAACAACGAGTAGCGAAGAATCGTAATTTTTTAGAGTTTCGTACTCGAGACATTACTTCGAATTCCTTATTTATTTTAAACAATTCCTCTACCAAGGATCGCCATGAATGAAAAAGAAACGCCATTGAAAATAGATACTGATTTCTTGAGCAGCTCGCGTGGTCGATTCGTTGCTATTTAACGCAATGTCATAAAAACCTCTGGTAGTCTGACAATGTTGGACCTTATCCCGAAATATTGTGGATTAGAATGACAAGATTTTATCTCAAGTGGCGCGTACCTTTTCAATCTTGACCCAAATTAATATATATATTCTTTATTGCACAAAAAACAAACAATAACAAAAAAAGCCTTATGTGAAAAAGACGATGTACAAAGGTGGACTTATTTCTAAAAGAAATCTCTTCCAGTCAACCTTAACTGAAGTGGGAGAGATAGTTAGCGGGCATTAATAACATATACATATACAAAAATATTATATAAGATACATATCAGATATGTAAACCTACTTATATACATAAATAAATACAAAGAAAAAAAAAATGTCTGTTTCTACATTCAACAATGAGAATGGGCTGGCTTTTTGAATTGCAAGGGGTACCAGATTAGACAAGGTCGGACTACTGGGGTCTACTGTATATCATTTTAAATGACCCAAATTAATGTTTCTACATTCAACGATGAGAGGCTTGTCGGATTCCAGGGGGTGCCAGATTAGAAAAGGGCCGTACTACCGGGGGTCCACTGTATATCATTTTAAATGACCCAAATTAATGTTTCTTCAATCAACGATGAGAGGCTTGTCGGATTCCAGGGGGTGCCAGATTAGACAAGGGCTGTACTACCGGGGGTCCACTGTATATCATTTTAAATGACCCAAATTAATGTTTCTTCAATCAACGATGAGAGGCTTGTCGGATTCCAGGGGGTGCCAGATTAGACAAGGGCTGTACTACCGGGGGTCCACTGTATATCATTTTAAATGACCCAAATTAATGTTTCTTCAATCAACGATGAGAGGCTTGTCGGATTCCAGGGGGTGCCAGATTAGACAAGGGCCGGACTACCTGGGGTAGACTACCTTTTAAATGATTCAATTTGACTTGAATCTCAAAGCCCCTCCTGTTTGCATTGTATATAATGTATATTGCCAGGAATGGTCGGACGGTGGCGCCGCGCCCGCCCCGCCCGCGTCGCCGCCGCCGCTTTCGGCGCTGGCCTGCTCGTCTCCCACGCCGCGCCGCGTGTCGGCCCACCAGAGCCTCATCATACACCACATCACCAGCAACTCAGACTTCAACAATATACCCTCAGGTAAATCCAAGCCTGCAATAACGCCAACCCCTCTCATCCCACGGGGAGTCGTAGGAGCCGACGAAAAAAAACTCTCCCGGATGTATGACCGCATATTTAAAAGAGTGAGTGAGTGTGAGTTTCTTGCCAGTTCTTCTTACAGAGCGGTGGCTCCGAACTGGCACTTAGATTCACTTACACTTAATTATTTTTGGTTTTTAAATTGTTTTGTTGCATGTAAGTGAATTTTAAGCTTCGTAATTTTAGTGTAATAATATTTTGTTTTTTTTTTAAATATGTAATTATGACGTTTTCAAGTACTATATATAATAGTTATGAAATAAATATTTTTTAACTTCCTTCGTAACGACATCATTTTCCTTCGTTCTAGCTTGAACTGCGATCTACGACTTCAAATACCCCCATCAGAGCACATATATTCTAAGTTGTTCATAGTCCTTAAAACATATAAGCGGCCTCATTAATGTCTTGAAAAACTATACAATAGGACGCCATACACCGGCCTTTACCAATGACTGACATGATGACCCTTTGTACCCACAGTTTGAATTACTTGAGCCCCATCATCCATTTTCATGTAAAGGGTCGGCAAGAGGAGACCACATGCCACATAAATGCAAAGTTTTATGGTAAATCCAAGGTTCTAACCTACAAAACTTAACAAACTACACTGTAGTCAAATATGTAGAAATAATTCTGTAAATGCTAAATAAGAAAGGTCCAAGAATACTGCCTTGAGGCACACCATAAAGCACCCATCTGACATACTTCTTTATAATTTATTTTTGCATAAATTTTTGTAGTTGCCGTTGTTTGTCCTCCTTGTTAATTAAGATAAATAATCCAATAAGTTTACTCTGATTTTATTTTCAAGGAATTTTGCTTTCGAAATATGGTGCCTAACATAGTCAAAAGCTTTTTAGAGGTTACAATACAATGCACATAATAATATATGTGTGTACAAAATAATCCAAAGCGTTCAAAACTCCGCAATACTAATACAGAGAGCTTACAGAGGTCAGTCCTTGGATGGGTGACCGTTCCGGTGGGTGTTTACTATCGAGTGCTTACGTGTGCTTCGATAGGCACTTTAAAATGTTTTTTTTTATCTATAAAACGTTAAATTTCATCGTTTTTGTGGTAATCGTACAGCCACAATAGAGGTCCCATTTGAGTAGTTTGACAAATTCGGCTCAGGACCAGCTCCATCCATCCGCATTGGGTCTGCGTAGTGCATATGATTTGGTGGTCCCTGCTTAGCAGTGGGGGTTTTGATGAATTGTTTAATCCTATTTGTCGTTGCGCTAGTTTATAATCGATAATTTGGTAGTAGTATATAGCAATGATCTTAGGTGCGCAGTAATACAGTTGGGTCTCAATCGAAGTGTCCCTTTCCATTTTGGTTTAACCATAGAATGATGTAAGACGTTTCGCAGTATAATGATTGAAATTTTATTAGACCAGTGAGCAGAATTTGGACCCCAAGCTTATGTTTAGGAAACCGGAATTATGCCAGGGTATGATGATGAGTTTAACATGTGTGTTTATGTCTGTCTGTTTGTTTGTTCTTCAGGTGTGATCCAGCGGTACGTGTCTAGCGAGACGCGGCGCCCCCCCCGCGCTGCGCGCCCCCGCCGCCCCTCCCGCTCCCCGCGCCGCGGCGACCGCCCGCGACGCAAGCGGCACGCGCACACGCAGCAGCGGTGAACCGTCTACACACACTGACACACACACACACACATACACAGTAAGACACACCATTACACACAGTACACAGAAACACCATCATCATATCCTAGCATTATCCCGGTTGACCCAGACTTAAGCCCAGGGTCTGCTCCCCGGGTTAAACCAGATTTGGCTAAACTTCAGTTATTACATGGAGCGACTGCCACCAAAGAATAACAACGGATCCAACATACACTCTTAAAATACACTAAATACACACAAACAGAGAAACACACTAAATACACAAAATACACTATAAATTCACACAGACAAGGTACTGTCAACGTCAAATATTTTAAATCCAGCAATAGACTTCTTGTGAACTTAATTTGAAAATTTTCACGACCAGTGTCGAGTGCACTGAAACATACACACCAATCTCAGTAGGGTACAGTCGGCCTCAAAAAGTAACTGATCATACAAGCTACCTAAAGATAATTTAAATGCAATTATCAGCGTTATTGGTTAAGTATGCAGGTACTTCTAAGTCGAACGTATGGACAGTGCTCTCCAACTACGCTATGTACGCCATGCATTATGAGATTTAATCAAACTCTATTAAAACATACTTTAAATGTGTAAAGAAGCTATTCGGAGTCTATATTCATTATATTTTATACGAAATGAATCGAAAGAGGCAGAGCGTTGAATTTAGTATGAAAACAGCGAGTTAGCAACACAATAACGTGAGATAGCGTTAAATCTGTAAATGTTACTATCTCATATGTTTTCATATTATTTAAATTGAAGCGCCTAAATCTCATAATGTAATTGCGCAGTGTGCAGCGCCGACCATAATAACTTTTGTCAAAATGCATTTAAAATATATTTTATTTAAATAGTTTTCTATGCATTTACCTGCCTGCGTGCAGATTACAATTACTGTCAGTCAATATACTATCACATTCATTGGCATCGAAATAAAATCAAAAACAAACATACCAAAACACAGCTTCTTACTGTCTTACAAAAATAAATATACGGATTTACTAACATCAATTCGTAATTAAAACATCTTAAATAATAACACAGGTATTTATTTTAATAGCCGGTCATATAACGTAGGATTAAAATCTGCACATTTAATTTATTAAGAAACGCATTATCGAACATATATATGTAATATCATATACATGTAATATTTATTGCAAATAATATTACACAATCACAATATAACACATGATACAGTCATTTATAATTTATATATAAACTTACCTATATATGCTTAGGTAATGTCTGTATTCATTATAAATAAGAATAAATACGAGCACAGACAAACATACAAACTCAAATTAAAACAAAAACCATATCGCACTTACGGTGCTAAAACGTCATTTATTTTGTTAGAAGAGTATGAGAAAAAATAACTGATGTACCAAATTATAACATATATTATTTTACTATGACATAAATTTGTTGTAGTTCATATATAACTAGTTCATTTATTTAGTTGAGACCATTTACACTTTTAATTTTCAAACGCTTCTAAAAAAATTACATCACATGTAAATGTAACGTTAAGTACAGTAAATGCGATATTATTCAAAACATCTACAGTAAAATACATTGGGATACATCGTAATTGTTGATGTGACCGAACGCTTGGAGGGTTTAATGTAGAAGTGAAGAGGTACTTGCGATAAGTGTGTGGTCGAGGGACCCTTGGTGACGATACGCGCCCCTGGTGTGTTTTACGGAACCCTAAAATATAAGAACCCTCTTACAAAACAACTGTTTAAAAAAACATCTAAGATTTCGTGGGTAACCAATGCGTGGGCATCGGTCTGTTAGAGCGACGCGTTACTTTTCCTTTGTATTTTTAAAACTTTTATGGCTGTTTTCAATTCAGCGTTTATTATTTTTAATTAAATAAAACAGATGTTTATTAGCATATAATATACACTGAATTAGTAACAGCGACTACAGCACTATCCCCGCAAACTTAAAATTTAAAAAAAATTATTAACCCGATGTTGATTTGATATAAATAGTTTTCTTAATTACAATTTGAAATATGGTTTTAAAAAACACACCAGGCTAGGCGTTCACTGTGTAGTGTTCAGGGCATTCAAATAACTCTGTTATGTAACATTTTGGGTATACATTCGTACCCATTTTGTTACATATATACTAAACAAAAATCCAATAAGTTTTTATGTTAATTTTACTTTAAAATCTGCGTAATTATTATGGGATTTTTATAAAACTACTAATTGATAGCCTTGATATAACATACACTCTGTTAATTCAATATTAAAAGTAATGCACGGTTATAGTTTCATTATCCGAAGTCTTCTGACAATCAAAATAACGGGCTGTTTCATTCATCTGACTTACAAACAGCAGTCCTAACAGAAACTTGGAGAGATTATGTAAATGTATGGTAGAAAGCGGGTCTATTTTGTTAGTACATAAAAAACAACTTATATAATAATAAATCTATAAAGTAGACAAAATTACTTATATAGTAAAATTCTAAATATATGACAATTTTTCTATGCGAATTACTTCAGCATTTGACAAAAGCTATTCTCGTACGGAGATATTTTGACAGGTTATGTCAATTCCATACACATAATCCAATTAAGCGACTTCTCTATGTAAAAAGTAACAAAACTTGAAAATAAAAGTGTAAATATATAGACAAAGATATAGATAGAGGCCTTCAATATCATATAACTTGTATAGTTACATAGTATTCACTAGCTGTGTGGTAGACATCTTTGTTTTCGATTGTTATGTGTATTTCGTTACAGATAAGATAAGATAGAGAGAAAGGCACAATAACTAAAATATCTTTAGGTGACCGAATAGAACCAGTTACAAGTAAAACTGGTTTGTCCCAATCCGAAATGTTTTATTTTACGCGTTTCAGGATATAGATATACACTATTGGGTAGGTGTTTATAAAGATAGGTAGGGCGCAATGGGGATTGCAAGAATTTAAAATGTTTAAAGATGGGATGAACTAGTTGAAGTTGGGTTTCGACGGACGCGTTAAATGAATATCAGATACAAAGAAAATATAAAGTGTTCTTTGTACCATGATAACCTTTACTTACCATCAGGTAAGCTGTATATTTGACCATCGCTATTTAAAGTTGAGGTTATCGTCACTCAAGTGTCAATGTCATATTTTGACATTATTTTGATCTAAAAACTAAATAATTGGATTTTTATTATTTTCCTTTAATGCATATCCAATGCTTAGATATAAAATGAATCTTTCACTAGAAAAAGATAGAATTGGACCAGTTATCTAAAGGTGAGTTCGATTCTCACTCGGGCCACAGCGGACAAGTTGATATTTTGTGGTAAAAATTTCATCTTATAAGATTATGTTCAATAAAACCAATTATTTATTAGGGAGAATTATTTATGTGATTCCCTCATGAACTCTAAAGCTTCAAAACTACTTCATTTTTCAAAAGACGATGTGCAATATTTACCGCCTGGTACTATACTACCTTTGGATGCCAACGATACTACACATTTCTAATACCCGTCCTAAAATATCCCTGCTCCTAATTGCATATTATATTGGTTTCTATGTCAGCATAATACACTTATCATTAAATGTAAAACAGCCACACTACATCACATATAAAATTAGAGTAAAATGCAATAACTATACTACGTGAACACCAATTAACAATAAAAACGCTTATGAAGTAGAGGGTCTAGAATAATTGTAGTTTAGGCCTGTCACGATAGCGGCAGATGATGAACCTTATTGGATTAAGTTATGTAAAACAGATTCAACCCACATTAACTTACTCTTGGGTTGTAGAATAATCTTCCTGGCAAGGTTATACCTGGGGCTTTTCAAAAGGGCATGAAACGTAACCTCTTTTGATTAGGTGGGTTGATGCTTGAACTTAATACTTTTTGTAGTCGCTCTCAGTGTAATAGACTGTTTTGAATTATTCCTTACAGATTGGCAAGTGTATAAGACAGCCCGTAGATTAAATTTGTATAAAGTTCTAGTGATATAGAAATCGACAGTCTAAGTACTTGACCTTGATAATCGTTATTCTACGACGTTACTATAATGAATAGGACAAGCGACATAATTATAGTAGACGTATTCATAGCATTAATTATATATGGTCCTTTGAGCCGGATATTGGTTTTGCCGGTTGTGGGTTTGGATCCATTCCGATATTTTTACCAGTTTCCGATTTCCACAGCATTATCTATAAATTAACATGGTCCTTTGAGCCGGATACTACATAAACATAGATAAAGTTAAAGCTAAATGTGGGTTGAGCTGTCTTATATAACTACGTCCAATTATGCTTAGATTTCAGTAATAAGTATTTTTTATAAAAAAATGTGACGTATTAGATTTAGGTTCGCAACCAAACAGGACTAGACGACAGAATAATTGTAATAGGATTCGTATCGGTGTTCAGTTCTTACACGAAGCTTCCATATACTCCGTGCCTTTGCTAATTACAGTTAATTCTTAGTATATTTAACTGGATAGAACTTGTAGTTAAACTTTACATCCGTATTCAGGAACAAGTCATGATGATTCAAAAATTTCAACTTCGTCGAGATTAAAACCTCGCTTTTAGAATATCAGTGCAACTGTGTCTTAGCAGTAATCTGCAACTAAAACTCAAAATCACCAACTCCAATGAATAGCATCATTAGCAAATAAATTAGGTTTGCTAACATACACACTATTACGCCTGTCTCCCCGAAACGGGTAGGCAGAGGCATATTGTTATGTCCCACGTAATAGGTGGCGAGCCCATTGCCGCTTACCGGAAACTATAATCGGTGATGGAACCTCATCTGTTGATACGCAGGTTGCAGGTGAGGTTGTTTAGGGCTACAAAGATCTTGCTAGAAGAAGACCTAATAGGGCTTATTACAAAACAAGATCTAAAGTAAGAAACCAGTCACTGTCTTCATTTTATCAAATAAAAGTGAAAAGATAAAAAATACTTGATCGTAATCTTAATCCACTCTTGAATACGGGTGAGTATCGCGTAGTGTTTGTAGTTAAGCTTTTTGATAATGCGAGTTCGTTTAAACAATGAATTTATAAAAATACTAATGACTAAAAATGTAATCGGCTACGTTACTTTATCATAAACGTACACGTGTCATTATATTCTTACGTATAGCACAGATAAACGGTGTACAGTCTGCGACAAATAGTTGGTAGCACCCAATGTGCCATTTGTGCCGAAACACACCCTAATGGTCTTGACAATAGAGCCGTGTTTCGATCTTAATATCGCTTTGAATGTTACCAATTAACATACTGACTATACGATAAATGAATTCATTAAATGAAAGTCAAAATTTCATACAAATGGTGGTTTTATGTAAATGAATTACAGGTATGTAAAGCCGGTTGCTTTTATAAGAGGTATATGGATGATACATTTCTCATTTTGACAAAACTTTTTTAAACAAAGTTTGCAGTTTATTTATGACTGACGTTTTGAACTGGCTTTAAAAAGCCAATATTTTTGAGTTATTGACTTCTAAACTCAAATGTTAATAACTTTAACATTTTTTCTAAAGTTGATTTATATACCATTATATGAATTTAAAAAATTAAACGTTTCGCTTACTTGCAAATATAAAATAATCTCGTAATACACTGGTGGACTGGTGCTCACAAGACACTTGTTTTGATCTCTATTTTGTCTTGAACCCAAATTGATGTCTTATAAAGTATATTTTTGCACAACGAAGATGCGAAAATTAATCTAAAAGTGAATAATCATTGCTAGAAAATGTGGGTAGAAATAATATTTTAACAGTTTAGTTTATATTTGACAGAGTCTACTTTTGACATTGTGTACCTAAGGCATTTGTTGCGATTATAACATTTAATGTCAAAGGTACATCTGTCAAATGTAGACTAAACCACTTTGAGGTCCCTATAGCCATAGACATAAGGCCTCAATTCGTTAGTCACCCTTTAAAAGGCGACATTAAATGCGATAAAATTATAATTATGTAATATATAGGATAATGTTATATAGAGCTGTGACTGTTATTTAAATATTTATAATAATTTAGTATAGGGAGTGTTTTTTTGTACTAATAATGGGTCAAAAAATATTTTATGATCTATCTTTTAGTGGTAAAGTTGCAATGATGGATCAATAGTGTATGATAATGATGTTGGGTTATTTTTGTAACTAATGTAAGGTTATACTAAAAAACATAAAAAATAATCCACCTACTGAAGTTACGATCAGACTCTCAAATAAGTACAGTAAGCTGCTGGTCAAGTGTAACATTTTGATGTTAGCTAGACCTTAAACCGCTATTTCAAGAGTTAGTATCAAACCAATCTATTACAACTGACACTTGGCCATCTGTACATATCATTTGAGTATTAGTGTTGCCATAAAACTAATATTTAAAATAAACAATAAAATAATTCCAAAAGTCATAAAAAAAAGAGAATATAATAAAACAGACACCACGTGCACTTACGGAAAAAATTAAATTATCTTTGAGTTAACCAATAAAATATCGCAAATTTAGAGTTAATAATAAATAACAATCTTATAAAGGAATAGTACGGATTGATATCTTATTAAAGAACGGGGTACCGTTAAAATTACAGATTAGTATAGACTAAAGTCTAGAAAACGTTAATATAAACTTTTTTAAACATTGTCAATACCCTTAATAAAATTAACTATGTAACGGTCAAGAGGTGCTTGTGCTTCGTGTTCTCGTTTAGAACTTGTTTTATATACAAGAGACGGAGACATCGAGAGATCGTACTTTAATCGAAATGTTTAATTAAAACTAACTAACAGTCACTTATGATGTAATGTCTTCATTATATATTTATTTGACAAGCGACATTTTTTATTTAAGTCACGCTCCTATTAGTATTTTTAAAAATTAAGTTATACGAAGTACAATAACTCAGTGAAAGTGCAGAAAAAAACCCTAAAAAAATTATATTAGTTAATTTTTTTTAAACAAAATATGCATTTAGCTTAAGACTGTTTTCGGCATATTTGTTTTTATAGTAACTCTTATTTAAACCATACAGCTGAACCTTAATCTCGTTGTAACAGAATATCTTCATGATGTATAATTGATAGCACATCGTACGAATGTAAACGTTAAACAAATAAACGTATGCGCACATTAATATTTCTTATGGCTGCATACACAGACATACAACATTAACAATCAGGGACGATTAAACGTAAAACCCTTCTTCACAAATGCCCTTGCTAGTGTATAACTTCGCTCCGTGTTTGTATATGAATGGAAATGACTTGTGTGACGTCACGCAGAACTGTCAAATTCATATATAAACGGATACTGTTGCTATGTTAATTGATCATGTTTTTTAGCTAGTGTTTCGTTTGATGTGCTATCGATTGTATAATATTATGAATGAATAATATAGTTATAATTACGTTAACTCATTATAATATCTCACAAATGAAATGTTTAGGTAGATCTCCGGCACCCTTATGTGTATTTTTGTTTATACTTTTTGTTGTTGTATATTATGTAATGTTTTTAATTTATTATACCACTTTTTATTATTATCGTTGTGATACATACTATCTAGGGCCTGATTCACGAATAATACAATTTATAAATGTTACAAGAAAAAACACCGTAAATGGCAACCATTTTGCATAGCAATAAATATGACAGTGACAGATGACATTGACAGCTACCACAATGTGTTTCCAGTTTGGTTTTTACAGTTGTAGTTTCTAATTGTAACGTTCGTAAAACGGGTTTTCGTAAAAAATAGTACTAATGTATTCTTTGATGATTATAACATAATTACTTACGATTTTTTTATATAAAATGTTTGTATAAAGAGATTAATTGTAAAGTCACATATCCAGTTGTTATTTTTTTAAATGTATCTGTATAAATATTAAATTAAATTGCATATTATGTTAAAAAACTTATAAATATAAAGGGTATGTATCACAAAAAAAGTACATTTTATGAAGTTACGTTTATATGGCAATTTAATTCTTGTGCTATATGAAATAGTGCACGAAGTCCCGTGTGGACAAACACCATATTAGTTTTATAAAAAATCAATTATTTGTATTGGGACATTTTGGGGTTTATTACTGAGTTTTGATGCGATAACTTATGATAAAGTGGCATATCTATTTAAGATAACGATAATTTAATGAACTATCGGTAATTTAATAAACATCTTACCTTCTAAACTTTTTTACTAACAAAAAGCTATGGTTAAACTAGATTAAAAAGTAAATCCTTGCTCGAAAATAATCATGTTTGTTACATTAAAAATCCCTTAACTAAATATTTAAAATTATTTTGAAGGTAGTTAATACACAAAGGGATGTCAGAGATTTATTCTTATAATCACACGAGGCTTGAGTAAATTAAATACATATGACAGTTGGTTAAAATAATTAAATAATCCGCTATATTAATACGTGAAATGTTACATCATGTAACTCTGTTTTGGAGAAGGATTACATTTTCGTTCGAGTGAAAATAAAAATAAAGTTTTGTACCTGGTTTTGACGCGGGTTCGGACAGCTGGGACAGGTATTCGTTAAATGCGTCTGAGTAACGGCTATTATAAGACCACAGTATACAGCTGTATCTCAGCTATCACTAGGTGATAGGCGATCACAGATGTTATGCAGAGTGTACGCAGGACATTCCCTGGATGGGTGACCGTTTTGATATATTTATCATCATCATCCATTAACTAATTTAGCACAGGCCTCCCTCTCACAAACTAAGCTGAAAAGAAATTATTAAAGTATAAATACAATATTATTTATATAACAGTAATGACAAACAACATAAAATTTTATTGAAATAAGCAATATTAGTACTGTCATCATAAATAATGTGTCAAAACTCAGTAAAAACCCAATGCCGCTATACACTTGCGTAACGACAAAAAATAATAAAAAAATAAAATAAAATAACTTACGTACATAATGAGTGCAACTAAAAGTCACTGTATGAATTTAGTATTTAAGTCGGGAGCGATCGGCGGCGAGCGGGTGTGTGACCCTACCACCATATTGCAGTTAAGTAAGTTTTATTAATATTATATGAAATACACAAATGTTTGAGCTTCAAGCTTTTAATACTAAATCTTTCTTTCAAAAAACGAAAAAATCCGTAATAGACTATTTACTATGCATTGATTGTTACACAGTCTACATGTTTAGTCTTTTTTTTAAAGAGCAAAATTTGTCAATAATTAGCATGAAAATGCTATTAATTCAAGTAAGTGTATGAATTTTTTGAGAAGAATTTAGCTCTGTAAGCTCGAGAATATTTAATTCTGCTTATTTTACAAAACGTATCACGTCAACGGTAACATTAACAGCATCTACTTAAACTTGAAAACTATGCACAAGGTCGTAATGTTACTTTAGATGTGATATCAATTGTACTTACCTTTTTAACTTTGTTATATTATGTTACGTAAAGGATTTTATAAAAACAATGTTATTTTATAATTAAGAAAATGTATAATAATTATTTCTGTGCTATGAAAAGTGTAATAGATTCAAAATTCTAGTTGTAAATTAGCAAGTCCGTATTGTACAAAATCGTGCATTTAAACATAAGCTCACGCTATCTCGTCGCCGATTGCTATACTCCAGTATAGCAACTATTATTAGCCATAGTGTTATTAGGTGTGTACTGATCCTGTACATACTAATATGTACATAAATCACCTGTATATAGCGTGTAAATACACTCGAGATATATTATATATTTAATATTAATAATATAAAAAAGAAGTTTTAAAAATAAATTGATTGAAAAAAACACAAAAAAATAAATAAATACCATACAGTGAGTATGAAACAGAGAATTTTCTGGTTTTTTATTTTGCGTTGTTTCCTATTTAACACCTTTTTTAATTTAGGGAATACTCACAGTAGCAAGTGCACCCACTTATGACGGCCATCGAAAATTGTCGGGGATAGTGCAAATCCGCGAAACTACTATACTTAAAGTCCGCGTATCTGCAATAGTAGATCTATATATATCTATATAGTTTGACAGGGAAAGGTAAAAAATCTTAATAAGTTTCTTATTTCAACAAATTTTGGGCTCTTTTTTACACATGATATAATTCATTATATGTTCTATCATAATTAAAAAGTTTTTTCTAAAATAACATAATTTGGACTCTGCGACAGTTACGCCCATTAACTTTAATTAGCTAAATTTTTCAAAATGTTTCACGCCCTGCTTAATACTCCGTGGGAAACTCGAAAAAAAAGTAGTTTTACAAAAGAACGACTTATCAAATTATTTGGTTCTAGTGCTGATAATTTAGCACAGTTAGTGGGTGATTCCTATAAACAGCACGTGTCGTTGTAAAGGAGAGTATTAGATGATAAAGTTTGTAGGGCAAGGGAGCGACTGGTACTCCCTACCTAAGGGCAGATCTTCTCCAGGGCCGATGGATGTGCCCGAGGGCCGCGGCCCAACTAATGATGGTCGGGTGTCGTAATGTGCTTGTGGTGTGAGGGCAGTTTCTTAAAACTCTGAAAATATGCTTAGGATTTAGTGTTCATTCCAAAAGAATTGTGCAAGTTGAAATCAGATTTTGTGAAAGTCAAATAAGCGAGTTATGAAGTAATAAGTTGGGCCCTCAGTTCTTACAGCGCGGATTGACCTGTACCGGACAAACTATGGACGCTAGAGAAAAAGTCTTTACGGCAAAATCTAACCTGAAGCCACGGATACCAAATGTAGCGACGGAATACTGTTTGCGCGATTCAGGATTTCATTCATCTGTACGTTTCATTCATCGCTTGGACGGTGTCGCCACAATTTCTTCCAAACACACCGTAGTGGTTCCAACATTGTGAGAACTTGAGAAGCAATGTCCCTTCGGGGTTCCTCAAGTTCTGTATGACAAGAACTAAGAAAAGTGGAAACGCAACTTTGTTAAAGTGATCTGCCTTTATTCATTTTTCACTTTATTTCATTTCATTCCAACAAGTGAACTGCCTCTAGCTAAGATTCTCAAATGCAGAGAATTGGGCGCAGTTTTGTAAAACGGACAAAATCACAGACGCTGTTTTTTAAAGTAGTAAATAATAAAAGCTGACCTGCTTTCACTTTCACTAATAGATTTTTAGATCGGTGAACATTTTGCGACAAGGACATTCTGCGACTAAACTTTTTAAATGATGTATATGCAAAAATAGAACATAGAAAGATGTTTAAAAAGAAATACTAACACAGGTTAAGCAAATATCAAAACAATGAAAAAAATATTTATTCTGGTCAAGGCGGCGAGAGGCCGGTGGATGCAGGCGGCTCGAGATCGATCGACGAGGATAACAATGCACCTATGTTCAGCAGTGGACAACCATTGGCTGAGATGATTATCATATAGTTCGTGTGAATTCTATGCAATTTGCATATCTTCATCCAAATGCAATTCGTACAGAATGAGAATATATGGAAATGAGATTCTAATGTCGTCTCTTAACGATTTCATGTATTCCGTTCCAATTGCATTTGTCGCTTTCCGCTATTGGCTAATGTCGTTCGAATGAAATTAGGTCTCTTCATACTTCTACAGTGGAAAATCTCTGGCTTCAATTTTGTACGGTTAGTCACAGGTCAGAAATAGCATTGTGAATTGTGTGGCTATGTCATTTTGCAAGCCGACCCCTCAAAAACATTTTTACACTATTTTTAAAGAGGCTCATGCTATTATCTCTCGAAACCTCTTCAGGGAGTTTTCAAGTGTACGCACCGTCGAACCTTTTTTTTACTTCCGTGATAAAATGTATTTAGGTACTGCATCCCAGAAAAAAGAGACCGAGTGGGGTGTGGGATTCACCACGCGCAGACGCGACCGCCAGCAGTAATACCCACCAAAAATCTTCCGATGACACCCGCTGCTTGTTAAGAAAGAGGCGGGGGGCCAGTACCTGGGTTGCAGCGTCTAACACCCCGCCCACGGCCGCCAATCTGCACTGGACCCACGCGGTTCACGTCACGTGGAACCGCTTGGACCCAAGTATAACTTGAAACCTTGGCGTGTGAGATGACTAAGCTCAGTAGGGGGATGTCAATTGGCTGAGATGTTGAGTTGGACAGGTCGCGTCACTTTAAAAGGATGCTGTCAACTTACGCAGGCGATTATGTGGTCAAATAGGCGGTGTTTACGCCTCGATATATAAATGAAAGTGAACTGTATGTTTATATGATATATTAAAAGAAATAAATTAAATTAAAAATAGCAAAAAGTGACGTATGGTCCCTTGAGATCCTGTGGTAGAGTGTGTAGTAGCGGGAGCCGATCGGTCGCCGGTCACTTGTCCTCGCCCCTCCTATGCCCCCCCATACATCATGTCTCGATATTGGACAGCCGGTCTGAGGGAAGGTGCGGGGTGGGAGATGTCTGTGCCATCGCGCTATTGGTTGGTTGGTATTGGCACGAAGCAAAGGTCGACTGGAGGACCTTTGCTTCGTGCGAGATTGTACCTATGCGCAAACACATCCCCCCAACTTCAGTCGAGCGTCCTTTTTACGTGACGCGACCTGTAACGTCCCGTTGGTGAACCGAGATCAATCCGTCACTAGATTATAAATTATTTCTTCAAGTATTAAAGCGAAGGCGAAAGCCAATCTAATTACAAGTAACTTTATTATCACCTAACTTCGTAGATCTTAAATTGATTCATCTAATCTTAATTCCAACTGTAAGAATCAGTAAAAAAAAAACTAAAATTATTTATTTTATAAATTATTACAAAGTACTTGAAAACGACAAAATTAATAGTAGGATAACAATACATAAGTAATTGTAATTCAGCTGTAACTTATTACTTTTCATTTTCTTGTTTTTTATGGTTTAAAATATTTGTGACTGTTGCACATTGTACGGACATTATTAGGTCTCTATGGAAGACCAGCGCTGTTGTGGTCCTCCACTGCAGCACATGCTGAGTGGAGTCCTTTTTAGGCATTATATACTTTATTTGTGAAAATTGTTTATTGTAATGGTTTTTGTTCTTATGTTTTATGTTTTTTTGTATAAATAAAATGTTATATCATTTAATTTCTACTTACGAGCCCCGGAGAAAAATAGTTTGTCTAGTACTTAGCTATTTTTAACAAAATAAACAAACAAAATATTAAGTAAACAAAAAAACTATTCTACCTACCATCTCATGGTCGGTTACTTTAGCACTTTTAAATATTGAAGCAATAAACTATTTCAGCCTTTTAAATAAGAAGATATCCTGCTTTTAAGTCGAGAAAATGTTACAACAACCAAAATAGTTCAGCAAGTTGTTAATCGATGCAAAAGAGTTCGTCTATAATTGAGTTAAATACTTTTCTTCCCTTGTTTAAATTTATTTTTTAAAGTTTATGTTTGTGTACGGTGGTCCGCTTGCGGTTGTAAGCCGCCGCTCGCCACTCGTACAGTAAGAGGAAGGAGGGATTAGATGCTGTACCAGGGGGTACCCTGGCCACCAGCGGAGAGGAAGGAGTGCTGTACCAGGGGGTACCCTGGCCACCAGCGGAGAGGAAGGAGTGCTGTACCAGGGGGTAGCCCTGACCACCAGCGGAGGGGAAAGGACTGCTGTACCAGGGGGTAGCCCTGATCACCAGCAGGAAGGAAAGGGAATGCTGTACCAGGGGGTGCCCTGGCCACCAGCAGGAAGGGAAGGAACTGTACCGGGGTGTAGCCCCGGCCGACAGTAGGAGGTGTAGAAAGAGGAATGAGACCCAACACGGACGGTTGAAATCTAATTTATTGCTTATAATTGTATAGTTTATATATTAATTACATGTTGTGTACACATATAAAGATATAAAGATGTGCAACGTCTGCGTAAAGTGCCGACGCTGCACGTGGATGTTGCAACTGGGTCGACTCGCCGCTGACCACGCTGACGCCAAGTCCAATGTACAGGATGTAGACTTGTACATACTGCCGACTCGGAAAAGAGACACGCCGGGCTGATGATGTCGGCGTGAATTGTAGATGGTGCAGGACGACTGTGGTTCAGGGTTGCCTCGATGCTTCAGCTGCTGATGCAGACGCTATGCCCATTGTACAAGATGCGAGATGTAGACTTGTACATACTGCCGACTCGGAAAAGAGGCACGCCGAGTTTAAGATGGAGCATGATGCAGACGCTGAGCCTAATGTGCATCTGTGGATTTGCAACTTCTCAGTACTCTGGTGGAACCCGCTGGTGTGAAGCCAAAGACCGATTCGCTTTTTGATGCTGAACTGGTTATTCTTCTTTAATCTTCATTCGCCGTTGTTGCTTTTGATAACTTTCGTCCTTAAAGAAAGTTTGCTTGTCTCATATTAGGGTATGGAGGTGATAGGAACGAGTGGACCAGTGAATTCTGTTAGTTGCATAAATTATTAATTGTGTAAGTTGCAAAAAGTGCATAATGGTGAAAATGTAAAATATTTATAAAAAGATTATATTAAACATTGTATTTATACAAAATTCTTTAAAATATAAAAAATATCATGTGTGGGAATCGAACCCACGACCTTAGTCACGGAGTGCAGATCTACTGACTTCCATGTCACACCGGTCGTCAAATATAAATGTTAATACAAATACTGAGCTACATGCTCGGTATCTTTCTTAGATGGTAAGAAGAGTTATGGTAGTGCAGAACTGAGCTGTTAGCTCATTATCCTTCCTGGTTAGTAAGGATATTAAATGTCATGGTAGTGCAGAACTGAGCTGTTAGCTCATTATCCTTCCTGGTTAGTAAGGATATTAAATGTCATGGTAGTGCAGAACTGAGCTGTTAGCTCATTATCCTTCCTGGTTGGTAAGGATATTAAATGTCATGGTAGTGCAGAACTGAGCTGTTAGCTCATTATCCTTCCTGGTTGGTAAGGATATTAAATGTCATGGTAGTGCAGAACTGAGCTGTTAGCTCATTATCCTTCCTGGTTGGTAAGGATATTAAATGTCATGTCTAAATGCAGAACTGAGCTGTTTGCTCAAATTCCCCGAGCTGTTAGCTCATTATCCTTCCTGGTTGGTAAGGATATTAAATGTAAAGTCTAAATGCAGAACTGAGCTGTTAGCTCATTATCCTTCCTGGTTGGTAAGGATATCAAATGTAAAGTTTAAATGGCAGAATTGAGCTGTGTGCTCAAATTCCCCAAATTTTAAGTTATTCCTTGGTGCCAGTTCTTGACAACCCAAGGCGGCATAACTATATATTGTTAGCAAAATGTTACGAAATTATTTTACTAAACTAACTATAAAACCTAATAAAACTATTAAGTCTATAAGTGTAGAAATATATGTATTTTAAAAAGATAATCAACATTAAACGCTACGTTACATACGTTGTAACGTGAGACGTTTATTGCTCAATAGAAATGTGTTGTAAAATGTAAAAATTATTATTTCGTAACATGAGTGTTCATTGTTTACCGACAGAATTATGTTATGTTAAGATTCCTTTAAAAGTAACCTAAAAAAACATCTTTTTATGCTACAGAGCACATAATGCACTCACCTCTATGTAGCACACGTTACAATGGTCAATCGTTGGCATTCCATAGCCGGGAGGTGTTCACCTGCGACGTTCTTCGGGCGTTGCGCACTGCGATCTGAGGGAGACAAATTATTATGTCACAATGGATCACTCATTACCTACCTAAAATACGTCATATAGCGATTTACCCCCCACGTTATTCCCCAAACAAATGAAATTTATAGCTTACCACCATGCTTCCCGCGCTCCATAAAGTACTTAATAGCTCGCACAATCCTGCTTGTCCCGTAAACCGGTTATCGCGGCCTCTCGGCCGCCATGCGGTGAGGTGACACGTCACTGCTGCGTGGCACAATCTTCCACAAAACTAATATTATGAGCACACTCCCACATTTATATCACACATCCATTTCACAACTTTATCGGGACATATTAGTTATTACATTCGTTGTTCACTCATAGTTTTTAACATAAATAAGCATGCATTGCATTGCATGTTGTAAACATTAGGAAAAAAAAAAATCTTTTTGTTTTTTGTTTTACTCGGCACTTCGGCTCACAGGTATACAGCCGAGTGATCAATCTAGAAAGATAATTTTAAGGGCTTACCATGAGCTCTCGAGGCGGTGTTCGCTATGTTCTTGAGGGAGGGATGAGGCTCCGCCTCAAGGCCGTCCATAGTGGCAGCGTAAGTTGTGCTGCTTTCTGGAGCTCATGGTGAGACCGCTGCATTGTTTACTGTCTATCTCTGTTTATTAATTAACTGTTATTGTTATGTTTTATTAATTGTTGCTATCATTGTAATCGTACTCGATCATAAGGTACTGCCAGAATACCAGCGCTGCCGCGCCAGCGGCAGCTTATGCTGAGGCGGTGCCTTATTGACATCACACTCTGTTTTTTCTTTTCTACTTCTTTTTGTGATTTTATATTGTGTTTATAGTTCTGTTTGTTTTCTTGTGTTCTGTGTACTCTATTTGTAGTATGTATTTATTGTATGTTTATATTGTGTGTATGTCAATAAAAACTTTTCTATTCTATTCTATTCTATTTTTAAAATGGTGTCAATTTATATTGTGCAATTAATAGAAACATTAAATATATATAGTGTTAATAAGTAATGTGTATGCAGAGACAAAATGAGTTTAGTCTGTAGGTGTTAGGGAATAAGGTTCAATATGGTTCGAAGGACCAAAATGTACGGTGGTCCGCTTGCGATTGTAAGCCGCCGCTCGCCACTCGTACAGTAAGAGGAAGGAGGGATTAGATGCTGTACCAGGGGGTACCCTGGCCACCAGCGGAGAGGAAGGAGTGCTGTACCAGGGGGTACCCTGGCCACCAGCGGAGAGGAAGGAGTGCTGTACCAGGGGGTAGCCCTGACCACCAGCGGAGGGGAAAGGACTGCTGTACCAGGGGGTAGCCCTGATCACCAGCAGGAAGGAAAGGGAATGCTGTACCAGGGGGTGCCCTGGCCACCAGCAGGAAGGGAAGGAACTGTACCGGGGTGTAGCCCCGGCCGACAGTAGGAGGTGTAGAAAGAGGAATGAGACCCAACACGGACGGTTGAAATCTAATTTATTGCTTATAATTGTATAGTTTATATATTAATTACATGTTGTGTACACATATAAAGATATAAAGATGTGCAACGTCTGCGTAAAGTGCCGACGCTGCACGTGGATGTTGCAACTGGGTCGACTCGCCGCTGACCACGCTGACGCCAAGTCCAATGTACAGGATGTAGACTTGTACATACTGCCGACTCGGAAAAGAGACACGCCGGGCTGATGATGTCGGCGTGAATTGTAGATGGTGCAGGACGACTGTGGTTCAGGGTTGCCTCGATGCTTCAGCTGCTGATGCAGACGCTATGCCCATTGTACAAGATGCGAGATGTAGACTTGTACAGTTTGGAAAAGTAAATCTGAGTCATTTGGACAAGTGGGTTAGTTTAAATTCTGAATAATTCTGTTAATTTTATAATTTTCCAAAAAAAAATGGGTCGAGGCAAACCAGTGGGTTATCTACTTCGAAAGCGAATAGTTTGTGGGATTGAGGCGGGCAAATCAAGTTACCAAATCTCGAAAGACTTGACACTGCCCAGATCTACAGTGCAACCTATCATTCAGCACTTCTTGCTCGAAGAAAACTGGCTGACCCCGTATCACCAGTGAAGCAGAAAACAGAATCCTTAAGAAAATTATCAAAAAAATCGTCGTGCTCGAGCTGAATAACTCACGGTGCAACGGAGAGACATGATAAACAAAGATGTCTCAGTTGATACCTGCAAAAGAGTGTTGAAAACAATAGACTATGGATTTTACATAGCTAAGGAGAAACGAGAAAAAATTATTGACTGCCAGAAAAAGAGATTTTTTTAAGATACTTTTAAATAAACTTTGGAATGTTTGTAAATTGTGGTTTATTTTCTTCTTAACTTTCTTAATTACTTTCCTAAACTTCACATTATTTCATATTATTTATCTTATTTTTCATAATAGACGAACTATTTTGCATCGGGGCTCGTATACGCATGATCATAAATTCTACCTACTAAAACACCTAATTAATCATTTATATACTGTCTGTCGGTAGATGTTTAATATCACAAAATCCACATTAATTACGCAATTTAATCCAGGTAGCTGGGAAACAAAAACATTACAAAATGGGTGTACAGTCAGCGCCAAATAGTCGGTAGCACCCAAAACGCCATATATACGGAACACGCCCTAACGCTGTTAACAAAAGAGACGTTAGTCGATCTTTATGGCACTTTGAGTGTTATCCTAACTAATATTATAAATGCGAAAGTAACTCTGTCTGTCTGTCTTTTCTTCACGCCTAAACTACTGAACCGATTTGTGTAAAATTTGGTACAGACATAGTTTGGAACTCGAGAAAGGACATAGGATAGTTTTTATCCCGAAAATCCCGCGGGAGCGGAAACTTCTCAGAAATCCCGCGAGACCGGGAACTACGTGGGTAAAACCAAATATCTGCCGGAAGTCACTATTCCACGCGAACGAAGTCGCGGGCAAAAGCTAGTCAACTATAATATGGTGCTGAGTGTATGTGGGCCCGTCCTGTGAACCTATTGTACTGTCATAATAAAAACATGATTTTAAGAAAACCTTAATTTTTGATTGTAATATCCTAGTGCTTTAAATGTAACATACCTAATACGTACATACATAATTATATAATCACGCCTGTTTCCCCGAAGGAGTAGGCAGAGACATATTAAAAACCCACACTTTGCCAAATACCTAATACCGGCAAAAAGAAATCGAATCATCATATCTTGGCATTATCCTGGTTGTGCCTTAGCCTTACGTTAAGAGCCCAGGGTCTGGTCATTGGTCTAACACGATTTGGCTAAATTTCAGTTATCACATAGAGCGGCTGTAGTCTGACCTCTGCAAGACAGAGAAAAACATCATTCTATGGTTAAACCAGCTGGCAGGATATTAGAATACACTAGTTTCCTAATAACGACTGCCACTGATGTTTATGACAGCCGGGACCAACGGCTTAACGTGCTTTCCCAGGCACGGAGCCGGCGACAATTACGCATATAAGTTTGAAAAGATGCGTTGCGCGACCAGCGTTTGTTCCTGAGTACTTTTGAATTAGAAATCTATCGGTCTTGCCACTAAGCTATCGCCGCTTATTAAATACTAAAAATGTCTATCTAACATAATACAGGCTTAATACGAGTAAATTGATTGAACGTAATTATACAAAATATTTATTTCTTTAACTTAATCTAAATTTACATTTCATTGGTTCGAGGCCCCCTTTTAAGTATGAAGATACCTGTGTTAGAAGGTCTCGCTCTTCCATATATCATCAATATACAATTAAGTTTTAATATTTTTATAATAAATTTACATTTCATATAAAAAAATAAAAAGTCCTCGATTTGTTCATGGGTGGAATTCGCGGGTTTAAGAGGTACCTACTTGACCGCAATTTGTGCGATTGACATTTTTATCGTATTTTATTCATGACATCTTTAATTTAGCTTTTTCAATAATGTAATTTATTTTGTAATTGTGTTTTTAAACTATAAATTTAATTAGGAAATTTCGTTTGAGACTGCTATGGTTAATTCTTTTTTGGTATTATTAATGTTTATTATGTTGGTGATCATTTTAATAAATAAATATTACATCAATATACTATAGGTATCTGCAGATACAGTGCACCTAATAGATTTATTATATCTACTAACTTACCTAGTGATATCGCATTGCCTATGAATTTCACAACACAAAGACCTATTTAGTTACCTACCTGCGTATTGATTTTAATGATTGCCAGTGACATACTGACTATATGGATGATGTTATATGATATGTTTGTAGATATGGTTGATTATTCATTCAGATATAGAGTATTCATTTCCGTGGCAACTCTACTGTAACTGTAATTAATTGGTTTAATTAATATGATCAGTGATTTCCCTGGTTAAAGCCACCATATGCTGCTCTGACCATTTTCTATTAGAACAGATTTAACTGTGTTCCTATTTATTGGTATGTAATAGTTCTCAACGTGGAATTTAAATTGTAAGTATAAATAGAGTGTAAAAGAATCTTGATCAGAGCCAAAGGCATTCTACACATCATAACAAGAGACATTATCTAAAAATTATTGTTGGGACACGATTTTCATTTTTGGTGTTAAAAAAACTGCAAATTAGCATACAATGAAATGCAATAGAACGCGTTTCCGTGTATACCAAGCTTGTTGACGCTATTTTATAAAAAAAAACACGAAATAACGCTTTAAATTTGTTTTAATCAAAGATCATAAAAATATTTTCATGAATTTCACATTCAATTGGTTTCCCAGATACAGAACAGTAGAGTAAATTCTCAAAGAAAAAAAATATCCTCATGATAATTAATGCATATACAATTAAAACCTATAACAAGTGCAAAGATGAACTCATCTCTAAAAGAGATATCGTTCGTCTAACTAGAGTTACACTTTAGAAATGAAGGATGATAGATATAGGGAGTAAAAGGGAGTATATACGATAATATTAGGTCGGGGAAAAAGTCTTTTCGCATAACGTAGGTATAAACTTATTATTAAATTTTTTTTGACTGTACTATTTGTGTCTGGCTGGTTTTGGTAACATTAAAAAGGTTCCATTATAAAGAAAAGAAAAAAATAAAAAAAAGTTGTTTCCCGCTATTTTTCATTTGTTTTTCTCTCCGTTAAAATGAGTGAATCTAATGAAGAAATTCGATACATTTTAAAATTTTATTATAAAAAAGGCAAAAATGCAACTCAAGCAGTGAAAAAAATTTGTGATGTTTATGGACCTGATGCAGTGTCAGTAAGAGTAGCACAAATTTGGTTCAAACGTTTTCAGTCCGGAAATTTTGATGTTAAAGATGCACCTCGCTCTGGTCGCCCTGTTACGAATAAAATGGACGCCATTTTTGAAAGAGTGGAGCAAGATCGGCATATTAGTAGTTACGATGCAGCTGAAGAACTGGGAATTGACCACAAAACAGTTTTGACCCATTTGAAGAAAGCTGGTTATACAAAAAAGCTCGATATTTGGGTGCCACACGAGCTCACTCAAAGAAACTTAATGAACCGTGTACTCATTTGCGATTCATTATTGAGACGTAATGAAACCGAGCCGTTTTTGAAGAGATTGATAACTGGCGATGAAAAGTGGATCACGTACGACAAGAACGTGCGAAAAAGGTCGTGGTCGAAAGTTGGCCAGGCTTCACAGACTGTGGCCAAACCTGGCCTAACACGAAATAAGGTGATGCTGTGTGTATGGTGGGATTGGAAGGGCATTGTTTATTATGAGCTTTTACCGCCCGGCAAAACCATCGATTCTGATCTTTACTGCCAGCAACTGATGAGATTAAGGAAGCAGTCGAGAGAAAACGGCCGGAATTGATCAACAGGAAGGGTGTGGTCTTTCATCACGATAACGCTAGACCACACACATCTTTAGCCACTCAGCAAAAATTAAGAGAGTTCGACTGGGAGGTCCTAGTGCATCCACCATATAGCCCTGACCTTGCGCCTTCAGATTTTCACCTGTTTCGGTCTCTGCAGAATTCTTTAGGTTCTGTAAGGTTGACCTCAAGAGAGGACTGCCAAAACTATTTGTCCCGTTTTTTTGATCAGAAGTCCCAAAGTTTCTACAGTAACGGGATAGTGTCTCTGCCCACAAAATGGCAGAAAGTTATTCAACAAAACGGTACATATATATTGTAAATAAATGTAAATAAACTTTGAAAAAAATGTCTTGACTTTTCATACAAAAATACGAAAAGACTTTTTCCCCAACCTATTATCATCATCATCAAATCAGCCTCATAAATTCCACTGCTGGGTATTGACCGCCACAATTACGTTCTATTGGGGTTATTTACCCATAATCAGCACGCTGGGCAGGCGGATTGGTGATGGCAGTTCAAGTCAGTACGCAGGATGACGCTGCTGCTCATCATCCGGTAGGATATCTTTTAGTGGCCTCTTACGACTCCCCATGAGATGAGAGGTGGCACTATTCAGTATTGAAGTCAAGATGATAGAGTTCACATTCATCAAGTTGCTTCAATCCTGTTTCACTTTTAGCATCTTTCACTTTTATTACACCAAGATCCAAGAGACAGAGAAAACCACTGATAACATTTTCATAACGTCTTCCTAGTTTGTACACCTAACAAGTGGTAACTACGATCTGTTTCGTTACGGGCACGAGATACATACACAAACTTATACATTAAGTATATACGTGTGTCAAAAATATAGAAGTCATTGGCCCCACATAGGGCGCCAATATTGTGAACACGTTTTTGTTTCATTACTTATATATTTTCTGTACACAAATTGAATAAGTTTCGCTTCGACATTTATAACTAGCAATCCGATAAAGGTCCGTTCATCGTTAGGTAACTTTCACACCCAACCCAAGCGATTATTAGAATAATTTAGGGTATTTATGATAGTTCTTTGAACTATTCCGTCCACTACCAAAAAGTAATTATCGCTTCGATAATTTGTATTACCACAGGGTAAACACACGTACCTTTTTTATTTTTATATGAGGCGTCATAATGACTACAGCCTGCCTGATGCAGTCTAAAAGAAAATGATGGCGCTTCATACCGTGAAATACCGCTTGCTAAAATGCCGCTTGAAAGACCCGGGATCATAGGAACTGGCAACACATTTCTTGGTTCGAGTGCTGATAGTCTGCACAGTATGTAGATGGTTTCTAAGACCAGCACGTGTTGTTCGGGAGGGGAAGGGAGAGGGGGGGACAATATCCCTACGTAGCTGTAGATTCTCGAGAGAGGCTGTAACCTCAGCCTCCCCTATAATGCGAACTGGTCGCCTTTGCAGTCTGCCTGGCCGATGTCTACGCCAAGAATGCTTATGTCCACCGAAATGGGCAACGGAGAGTTCTACAGAGAGGTAGACGTAAGAAAGGGAGTAACCATAATTGAGGCCTTCTTCTCAATCTCGTTGCCTTTTGGAAGCTTCGTTAGAGTCACCGACAGACTGTCTGACTGACGAACAATCCCCTCCCTCCTTAAGAATCACGACAGGCTGACTGACAGATACAGACTGACAAATCTTGAGAAAACCACAACAGACAGATAAACTGACAAATTCTAACAAAGAACCCATTTGCTTTTACTCCTTTATTATGTTATCGCTTATATTTCTTTTATTGTTGTTAAAAAAATATATGGAATTTCCATTTTGTGTAAATGTTTGACGAATCTAAATGATCATGTTGATCTTAAAGACAATAAAGTATATTTTATTTTATTCCATGGACGAGATTGCACAAACTTGAGTTTCGGTAGCATTAAACACGACCAGGTTTTCAGATCCCCACTGAGGACACGATTGAGAGTCCGGTTCACTGGTCTTGCATTCGCACCAGAATATCGGCTTGCTTTGCCGCAGAATGTCCCATAAACCGGTCATGTACCGTACAGTCGCCTGCATAACAATGAATATTGCCCAAGGACAACATGTCATCAATATACAGTAGAAATAGAGTGGGAGAGAGCACCGAACCCAGCGGCACTCCGACATTGGCTTTGTTAAACTCGAAAGAACTGCCCTCACACAGGACACGAGTTCTTAGATCTTATCGAAAGCCAGTTACCCAGGCGCACAAACGGGGCGGCATACGGAAGGCCGGCAACATGGAAAGGAGTGAACGATGCCATACTCTATCGAATGTTTAGGCGATATCCAGGCTTGCGGCCAAAGATTCGCCATTCTTGTCCATCGCTTCACCCCATGCGTGAGTAACGAACGCTAGCAGATCACCCGTTGATCGCTTGTGTCTAAACCCATACTGGCGATTGTAGTATCGATAGTTATCTTTATCTTTATCTTTTCCGACCACCTAGTACTTCGAGCGCTTAATTATTAATTACTTACTTAGAGAGAACAAAAAAGCTCTAGTTCCACCCTAAGGGCTAGTACACATAAAACACGATGCGATGTCGTGGAAATCTACAACAAGCTGCATACAAAGTCACGAGTATTTCTATGAAGCACGTGACAGATATCCAGGACACGACGTCGTATCGTTTTTATGTGTACGAACCCTTAGGGCTCTTACACATAACGAGGATACGTGTCGTGGAAATCGACGACAGCCTTCATACAAATTTAGTATGAATTTTGTCGTGGACTTACACGTTACGATGTGGTATCGTGTTATTGTTTCAGGGCGCTTAGACAAATACCTCTATCATATCGTAAGTAAACCTTCCTTAATATTTTCCTTAATATACAGACTGTGTTTATTTTGATTAAGGTGCCCTCTCCATGTATTTATAGGATTATCTCCTTAGTAACAACTGGAATAAAGTTTATTTGAGTCGTAAAGCTAGTTGAACGGTTCTAGCTTTATTGGAATACGAATTGCTCTTTCGGGTTTCTCATTTCTAATTTATAGCGCGCTATATTAAAAAACTTTGAATTAAAGAATTTGAAATAGGTAGTGGGTTGCTGGATGTGCATATTGGTACCTACGTTAGTACAGTCAGTGTAAATTTCGCTTATCATGTCAGCCTTATTAAATTGCCCCCCCCCCCCCCAAAAGATTACATTCTATTGGGAGTATTTGCCGATAAGCACCACGCTGGGCAGGCGGGTGATCGCAGTTCAAGCCAGTACGCAGGATGACGCTGCTGCCCATCATCCGGTAGGATTTCTCTTCGTCGACTCTTACAACTCCCCGTGAGATGGGAGGGGGTGGCACTTTTGTAGGCCAATACCACACGGCACAAATAGTTGGACCCAAAGCGACGTGTAGAGACTAGTGTCGATCTTTATGGTGATTTGGTTCTTACCAACTGTGAGGCTGACTGTACCTATGTAGCTTTAGATATTTCATAATACGTTTTTTTATACAGATTAAGTTATTAGATTTGTTTCTATTTTCCCTTTGGTAGAGTCAACAAACTATTAGAAAAAACATGCTTTTTTATTATTAACGGACGAACGAAGATGGGTTGTTATAAGTTTGACGTGTCTGTTTGTCTGTCTATGAAATCGTAGCTGCCGTGATCGAGATAGTTCGTAGCTACAATTTGTTAAGATTTTTGCGGGTTTTCAACGTGATCAGCACTTTTTGTTAACAGCGATATGGATATTAGACCCTGTGTTCTATACATAAAGATAAATTACATAAAAAAATTAAAGTTCATATCGGTTACGTATCACTGAGATAAAAAGTTATGAAGGTTCAGAAATCCCATTGAAGCGAATCAAGGACAGTTGGATTAGTGAAGAGCTGCCGTCCCACTACGCACACCGGTCATCGTCCCGACGCTCCCTGTCGTCTCAAATGCAATGCAATCCTTCTCAATATACTTACACTTTAAAATAGACATCTCTACACACCTAATCCTATTAACATGAAGTCGTAATTCCATCTGGTGAAAAGCAGGAATAAAATTGTATTGTTTCACAGGAGCAGAGGGTAGTTTGAAAGCGCATGCGTCAGGCGACGTAAACACAGCCCAGCTCAGTCTAACGGCGGCGGGCGCCGCGTTCGCACGTGTTCGTGTCGCTGCAGACACATCGGTCGCGCGTGTTTTGTGAAGTGATCTGATACTGGTAATAAAATACTGTTTTGACTGAAACGTTTCTGTGTTTTACTGCTGCAGCTGTGGTTTTTAAGGTAAGGTTTTCTACAAATAACGTTCTTGCCTAATATAGCTTATGAGTGGTATAGTAGCACTTGTTTTCAGATCGGTGTGTCCTTATTCGATGTGACCGGGTTTTGTGCGTAAAATATATAATCGTTTTTGCATAGCGGCCGGCGTGTGGCGACCCCGGCGGCGGCGGCGGCGTTTTGCCCGATATTTGCATGTGATTTACGTAACAAAGGAGCTTCTTATTAACATGTGGACGCGTGGCGTGCGTGCGACACGCCGACGCGACGTCTCAATGAGGTTAAACGTTACTTATTTATTTATTTAAGACCTCTTTATTAACTTGGCTTAATATCTCGAAACAAAATTCTATTGTCATAGGTATATGAACGTGGGTTACTTTATTCCAATAAGTAATTAGCCATCGCCCAATAATATGTCTGATTGGATTTGTTACCTTACTAAATAAAGAGGCCTCGATCCTTATTTGACCCGTAAGCTTTCTTTGCACCAAATTGTATCAAACTCTACCCATTGGTTAAGATGGGATAGAAAGAACGAAGTTATTTTCGCATTTTAAGATGGTTAGGATAGCTAGTTAAAAAAATATGTATGTTTACACGTACAAAACAATAAGACAGATGTACAAAATCTAAGTCAGCTGCCTGATAAGAAATGGTGGCACCTTTATAGCAATTTCAGCCAGTTAATCGGTACAGAAGAAGAGTAGAAAGATTAAAGGGCATGGTCATAACACAACCACGTGTTGTGATTGTCATTTTTCAACCCTTTACATTACAATGGTCTTAAGGCCTTACAAACTATGATGATGGGGATTTAGGTCATACTCATTTAGTCTGGTCTCCTGTCTCCTGTTATCGTGCTGTAATTTTACGTCAAATACAAATACAAATCATTTATTGCATGTCACATGGAAGTAGGTGGTAACAACAAATATGGATAGATACAATGTGACGCCCTGTAAGGGTATAGCAACATAACAAAGGACCTACTAAGTGCCTGCGTCCTAGGTGACTTACAAAAATTTAAGACATTAAAGAATAACAAAAATTTACAAAAAATTAAGACATTAAAGAATAACAATATACTTATTTATTTATATAGATTAATTGATTTTATCATCGAAAAAAGTGAAGGCGATTGCCACAAATATTGATGGGAAAAACCATTTATCATGCCTTTTAAGGCTTGAAAACGTCATAATATTAAATATACATATGTACATACAGTCACGCCTGTTTCCCTGAAGAGGTAGGCAGGGGCACAATATACATTATATTTGGTCCCATATGATAGGTGGCGAACCCATTGCCGCTTACTGGGACCTGTTAAGTTCGCCAGAGCCTCGTCTGTTGATCAGCAGGTGCACCACTTGCAGGTGAGGTTGGCTTGCACTCCTTAGATGATGGTAGGATCCCTAAAGAAATGAATTATGTGGAATAATCTGTCCTTTATCCATTTCACAAGAAAACATAAAAAGTAATAACAGTAATATTATTCCACACTAAAACATTGATAAAATTACGACACTGTTTTTAAATTCTGTAATTGACTATCTGGGGGCATGGCAGTGCCCCCGCCAAGTCGAGCGCGAAGCAAAAACTGCCGTACCTTCCTTTACTGGAACCATTTCGCCGCATTTTCAGGCCCCTATTTGAAAACCTCTGGATAAGACCAGAACGCAGAAATTCTCATCATCCAGTAAGCTATGATAACATACTTAAAATCCAAAAGTCTGTGGGACTTATAGTTCCGAAGTTAAGCGAAAGCAAAGTTTCGCATTCATGACACACACACTCACTCACCTACTCATGATCATCAAAATAGAACTAGTACTTCCCATAAACTCAGAGCGCTGAAATTTGGGACAGAGTTAGGGTTTAATAGCCACATAAAGGGAAAACTATAAAAACTACGATAATCGAAGAACTGGAGTACCTGGTGACCCTGTTAGAAAACACAACAGCCCAACCAAACTATTAAAAAAATCGACATACCGCCTTTACAAAAAATATTTAATTTGGTTAGCTGCTTTATTTGATGTCAAAAATCGAAGGTCTAAAGTATCTGATGAAGAACCCTTAGCTGGTATCAGCTGTAGCATTAGAGATATGGCAATGTCCCCTTCTACTATTGGTACATAAGAAAATACTCCTAAAAAAGAGAAAAAAAATGTGTTAAATAAGGATTCTAAGGTACAAAACCAGTATCAAGCCTTAATTTTCACTTGTTATTCAATCAACGTTGTCCAATTGGCAATTTTTCATCGTCAATGGGTAGCGGTTCTGGCGACAGATTGGTATAATATTGTCACGGAGCACCTGGGTCTGTGCCCTTGTGTTCCCTTCAACGGCCAAGTCACACAACACTAACTATAATAATGAAGAAATCGCAGTAAGAAACCTTAGGCTTGGCACGATTTTGCCTAGATTTAATTACTTTTTAGAGATGAGCAAGCAGCTCCATCGAGACTTAGCTAGTTTTTTTACAGATTGTTTTTGGTGGGATTGTTTTGTCTTAAGTATTATTTGCGAACACCTATGATTGGCCACCTGGCTTTGTATTTCCTGTTTTTTTATTGATTAACGTAGCTGATAGTCTTCCTTGCAATCGACGAATAATAATGTATATGCCCAACTACGTCTGTTTAAATCTATTAAATTTGTCAGTAATTTAAAATTTATAGAGCAAGAATTTATGGTCTCTTTGTATTCAAACTCCCGTCCGCAGTAAATGGACGCGTTAGTTCTAAAGTTGGCGTTCATAAGGGCATTATTGAGCTAAACTTTAATAACTTGTAACATACAATCACTCCTGTTTGAAGGGGTAGGCAGAGTCATTTTATACATAAGCCCCCATTTCGCCAATTCTATTGTTGGTAATTCATAATAAATAGCATGCGTATTGCTTAGCGAGAAATTTTATGTTTGCCGGAGTCTCGTCCGTTTATCGGCAGGTGCACCAATTGCAAGTGAGGTTGGCTTAGACCCCTCAGATTTTAGTAGGATCCTTATACACCTTTATTGTGACTTTATTGTTGAATGCGCAATAAAATATATTACTATATGGTAGCAATTCTAAGCCGCCCAAACTGCCGCAGTAGAGATCTCCTCGACTTTAGTTCTTACTGTAGGAGTCTAATAAACACGGCGTGGTATTTTATTAGGCCATCCTCACTCCCCGCCCCCCACTAGTGCCATTGTAGCCGGATTATCTGGCGTCTGATTGAGCGGCGGGTTAGGTATTCTTTAGCCCATTGTTCTTTTTGTATCTACTATTATGAATCTTGTATTTGCGAAGATTATTATTATTATGATTTCGTTAATCGGACGTGAGAAAGTAGAACAAGTAAATGAGTTTGTGTATTTGGGACCGAAATTTACGAGATGGAAAGTGTGAAAGCGATATCGATAGAAAAGTGAATGCTGGAAACATGTTGGATGGGGCACTTTGTTAGCAGTCTGAAAGTGTCCGAAAAGGCACGTCTGGCAGTTCATAGAGGTGTGTTGGTACCTACACTAATACTAGGTACCTAAACAAATCTTTTCTCTCTTCAAACTTACAATATCTCTGATTATAATCCTATTGTTAGAATGGCTCGTCAGTATAATGAATTGGCAAACAACGATTGTAAACTAAACATTCTTTACCCTAAAATGTCTTCCTATATTGTCTCTCTAAAAGATATCCTCTACACCAAATCCAGTCAGGCTGTCTCATCCAGCCATCTTTAAGGTCATAATTGTTTGTTTTTTGTGTTACTTTAAATAAGTAGTTACTTAATACATTATTTATTTACTTATCTATAGTATGTACCCATGTCACTAAATTTAAATAACAAGGTATAATATGTACAAGTACTTTTCTATTCTCTTAGTCTTAAGTGATCTTTATAATAAGTCTTGTATTTGATGTAACACGTCTTTTATCCTGTTTTGCTTATTACACACAAATTTGAATTGCAATCTAGATTCTGTACCTTAGTTCTTAAGATTTTTATTTGTAAAATTGTAATTTGTCGTGTGTATTAATAAATAAATAAATATATGAAAGCGAACGTTGGTTAAGGCAGAAGAAACATGAGAATAAGATTAATGCAGTAAAGATGAGAGCACTCAGAAGTAGTCTAGGTGTGAAATTGAGTGATAGGATTAGGAATAAAGTTATAAGGGTCGAAGCTGGTGTAATAGAAAATATAGTGACAAGAATTGAGAAAGGTATGCTTAGATGGTTTGGTCATGTTGAGAGGATGAATGAAAGTAGATTAACGAAAGTGATTTATGATGAATGAATGAAAGTGCTGGAAGAGGAAGAGCACGTAAGACCTTCCATGACCAAATCTAGCCTAGCAAGCATCTCCGCGCCTGCAGCAGAGGGGATTCCCGATGGATTTCGTGCATCGATTGAATATAAGACTTTATCAAAGATGATAAATAAAGTAATTGACAAAAACAACCAAACGGTCTCTTCGGTACTTTATCTACTAATAACCTGGAGTCATTATCAAAATACTTGCGATTAATCGCTTAGAAGTAAAATGACCCAAAAAAAGACGAGACGCAACTTTACATATGTAATATTGGGAAACTAAACGGGTTATTTTATTTCTCACCACACCTTCTCACGTGTCATATGATGTAGATTTATATCTATTTTTTTTCATATATTTTTCGTACAAGTTGAAAAAGAATAATTAAATTTAAAAAAGCCCAATTTTAGCAATATCACATAACCTCTAGGTGAGATTGCGATCCCATTTTCGAAGCATTAAAAAGAAAAATGTATATTAAAACATGATTGCTGGTAGAAAAGCCTTTCATTTATTACCGGCAGCCCAGTTATCAAGCTAAGGAAACCCATTAGCTAATAAGGTGCCATGAGCGTTACCTATCGATGAGTAACTGCCTTTTTGCGGCGCCTTTTACGGTAATAGGTCAGCGATAAGATATATCGGGTGCCCTCGCCTGTAACCATTTTACTGATTTCAAAGCAGCGCCCAATGATACTAAAAAGCTTTAAAAGAATGGAAATGATTCCAAAATGGTGGCTTTTACTTACACCTTCTAGGTATTACACAAGATTCACAGTTTACAAAGTAAACGTTACATTACTCAACAGTTAACAGCTGTGATTAGGTCGAAACTGTTTTATTTTATTTTAAACTAGCTGTTACCCGCGACTTCGTCCGCGTGGAATAGTATCTTTGGGTAGCATTTTTATTATTTAATAAGAATCATTAGTAGGTATAGTAGATATCAGCGGCGGCGATGCAGAGAATTCGTTAAAAGGAACTTTAACTTCAAAAGCCAAAATATTTTTTAAACTTGATACACCCAAAATTTTTAAATATCATGTTCCTAGAATAGTTTGACGTCGTAGTTCCCGTGCCGAATCCGTTCCGTTCCGCTCGAATTTCGAGAATTCCGTTTGTAGAAAATCTCTGCACATCCTAAGAGACCTACGTACCAAGTTTCATGGTTTTATCTTCAAAAATGAAGAACACCCATAAAAACATTCAACCCCTATTTCACCCCCTTATCGGTAAAAATTTCAAAATGCTACAACAAACGATTTTTTGTTTATTATTTAGTGCCTAAATACAAAATGTTCTATTTTTATTTTCAAAAATTTCAAACTTCATACAAACTTTCAACCCCTATTTCATCTCTCACAGGACGAAATTTCAAAAACGCTAGAACAAATGTTTATTTATTTCCTATCAAGTGCTTAAATATTAAGTTTCATAGTTTTATCTTTTAAAATTAAGAAATCCCATACCACTTTTCACTCCCTCCCCTTTTTAACCCTTTACAACCCCCTTTTCGAAATAAAAAGTAGGCTGTGTTCTTTCTCAGGGTCTAGACCATCTGTATGCCAAATTTCATTCAAATCCGTTCAGTAGTTTTGGCGTGAAAGAGTAACAGACAGACAGACAGACAGACAGACAGACAGAGTTACTTTCGCATTTATAATATTAGTAAGGATAAGGATTAGTAAGGATAAGGATTTCCTATCAAGTGCTTAAATATTAAGTTTCATAGTTTTATCTTTTAAAATTAAGAAATCCCATACAACTTTTCACTCCCTCCCCTTTTTTAACCCTTTACAACCCCCTTTTCGAAATAAAAAGTAGCCTATGTTCTTTCTCAGGGTCTAGACCATCTGTATGCCAAATTTCATTCAAATCCGTTCAGTAGTTTTGGCGTGAAAGAGTAACAGACAGACAGACAGACAGACAGACAGACAGACAGACAGAGTTACTTTCGCATTTATAATATTATATAGTAAGGAAGGATAATGGCTTCGTGCGTTTAGCACATTTAATTTTAGCCAGTGTCAAGTAAGAGATATACTAATAATCTATAAATTGTAGTAAATGAGAATGAGTGGTAATAAAGATGATAAATGGTAAATGAAATGCCTTTCCCCTAAACCCCTTGAGTTCTCAGTTAGGTTTGTGGGACTATACTGAGATCTCATATGGACTTCTTGAGAGAATATGAAAAGTGATGTTGCACTGTTTTGTTTGATTTACCAACACTCATGAACGTTCACAAACACTTAACGGTTAATAATCCACCGTTATTACACATTAATGTTCGAAATATCACAAATTTTAGAAAATAAAACAAAACTGCAAACATGACGCTTCACTTTCCCGCCAAGAAGCCGTCGAAACTGTTTTTTAGTAATATAGTTTCAAATTATATCCAGGTGTACTAAAAAAAATGGGGTCTGGTTGAAAAGCAGCGTCAGCTTTAAACACTGACACATGCTTCTGGTGCAGCTGGGACACAGTGTTTTATATTTGCTTTTTTATTTATAGTGTTAAGGTTCTTTTGATTAATGTATCTCAATTGTACCAAATAAATATCTTTTGTTGTTTTTTTTTTTGTATTTATTGTTTATTTGAACACTACATATAATTATGATACAGGAATATTTTAAGAAATACTGTAATTGAATAATAAATCGATACCTTTGGGTAGAAAGGACGTATAAACCAAAAACCAACTTTTCAGGAGAGCAGAAAAACTATATTTTTTTTAAATAAAAATTCATAGCTTTTTTGTTTTTGAAGTTATAAAAAATGATCTATGGGAAAGGTTCTTACAATTTGCAAATGAAAAAGATTAAATCATCAAAACCTATCTATCTTCTTTAGTTTTAAAGTTAGCTTGGATTTACGTCTAAGAAAAAATCAATTATTGGTCAATACACCCCCATGAAAATGTACTTTAAAAAACTGTATAGGTCGTATATCCATTTTTGGTAAGTTTATGGGCACATTTACTGTCGTAAAAACCCATATAGGTATGTAGTTTTTTGAACTAAAAACCATTTGATCAATTGAATTTTGACTAATAAACAATCCAGATACTCTCAGAATTAGTAAGAACTCAATTATTATTTTTCTAATACTCAATAATGGTCGATTGAAATAAAAAAAAACTATCGGAAACACGAAATCAACATTTATTAAGTATGATAATACCTTCCAATCAAAATTTCCTATTATTTCAATAATGGTACAACATACCTACCTAACAGGTTTAATATTTTTAAATTGAAGAAATAATTATAACACCTTAAAAGTGTATAAACATAACATAAACTGAAAAGTGAAAAAAAAATCAACTTAACCATAAAAAAACAAAAATTATTCAAACTTCTTCTAAATTAATCTGGCATTTTAATCATTTATAAAATTATGACTTAATCGTTATTTAAGTTTTTGTACAGATTTAAATGTACTGAATTCAATAAATCATTGAATTAAGCCTTTGTTCTGTCTTACTTACTAAGTAATTTATTGAATTGCAACAAAAAAAAACGAGCGATCAAGCACTAAACGTAACGAACTTATGTACTA